>JAGKTI010013856.1:0-22449 GCA_018397915.1 Birgus latro
TGGAAAGGCACAGTAGGGAGGCAAGAGAGGCACAGTAGGAAGGTTGGTGAGGCACAGTAGGGAGGCAGAAGGGCCACAGATGGGAGGCAAGAGAAGCACAATAGGGAGGCAGGAGAGGCACAGTAGTGTTGTTGGCAGTATCCACTACTGGTGGTGCTGGAGAGGGATGCCTTCATGTGGTGGCATCGGTTTATCTGGATGGCTCAACTACCAGTTATATAAAGTCCCTCAGTTCCCTTCCTATCCCCCGAAAGAAGGATGGTGGACTGAAGCAGATAGGCAACTTGGCCTGCAGTCCATACTGTCCGGATCTAGATGAGGGTTGGGATGCAACTACAACTACTGCAACCGATCCTTCCATGTTGTACACCAAAGCAACATACTGTAGCTACTTCTAAGGGCCATTATAATGTTCTTGATGACGACGACGACGAAGATGATAACGATGGTGACAACGATGATGATGATGATGATGATAATGCTGATTACTCAATTCCCAGGGCGGTGTGAGTATGGACCTGGCGTTGTTGGCATTATCAAAAGAACTGTTTCCCGTCTACACTCTCCTTCGACTCCTCTACTCAACTCCGGAATTTGGGGAACAGCATCAGGAAGAGGTGAGGCGGCTTCCAAATGTTCTTGATCTTGAGTTGTAGAAAATTGGCTTTTTCTGCTGATTGCTTTGTGCATTTGTCTTTGTTGTGCAGAAGTATGATTATTTTTGTGTTTATTGTCTTAATGTTTTATCTTAGTAGTACCGGTAGTATTAGTAGATCAACCTTGGTCTTTCTGAACGAGCAGACCCATCAACTGCAGGCAAGCAATCGTCCCTGCAAGGCTGTACAGTGCGCTGAACTGATGTTCCCTTGTGGTGGACAACACCTCGCTGTGGCGAGGCGCGAGGAAAACTGTGGAAGTTTGGTTCTTGAATGAACGCTGCAACTGAGTCTCTACTCCCAGTTAACAGGGCCACCATAGTAGGCTCCATATCACTTTGTCGTTTGGTTATATGGTTACCACATAATGTTGTAAATGGTTTCCTGGGTTACAGGAAACCACTTAGCTTGTCACTTAGTGTAAAGTCACCAATGGAAGAAGTAGGAAGAACTAGAAGAAGTAAGGAGATGGTGGTCGCCACGACCTACCACTTGCTTTTATCTTGATTGTGTAGAAGACTGATTCTTTATATGCTTTATACCTCTTCCTTTACCCTTATCATTCTTTTTCTTTGTCTGCCATCCTCTCTTCCTGTTTCTCCAGTTTTCCCTGTCACTTTATATTACTCGTTTTATTACATTATGTTAGTGGCTCAGTGGGTTAGAGCGCTTCACTCTGAGTGAAGGGTTGGAGGGTCGAATCCACCCAAGGGTCATTGGTAAACATCTGGAAGGGCATCCGGTCATAAAATGCTACACGCTCCAATCGAAAAGCAACGCCTCAGCCCTTCGGGGACACCAGGCGTAAAACCATTTTTATTTTTTTTTTGTCAGTCTGTTTTTCTCCTTTCACACTTTCCTGTAAAATGTTCACGCCAGTTTTTCTATACTGCGTGGTGTTCTTTCTGACTTTTTCCGGCCGGCTTTGGCTGGTGCGTTTCGACGGCGGTGGAGAACTTTCTTTCATCTTTTGTATCCATATTTCATTCGAGTAGTACACATACTTTTCTATGAGCTGCAGAGCATGGGCCAATCGGCCAACTACAGTTATCCACTCTTCTTATGTTCTTTCCTTTTTAGGTGGCTTTACACTGAGTGACAATCCTAATGGTTTTCTGTAAACCAGGAAACCATATACAACGCTAGGTGGTAACCATATAACCAACCTGAACATGTTCCCTATGTTTCAAGAAGTGGGTTGGCGGAGGGTTAGTGCCCCTCCCTGTAAAACCACTAACTCAAATACAAACTGCCACCTCTTACGGGATTATGGCGTCTGGCTATAGATATACAGATCGATCTTACTTATGAAGAGCCAGGATTCCGGTGGCTTGAGCTGTTAGTGAATGGGAGTTTGACCTTTCCAGTTGAGCAAACTTTGGTTCGTATTTCATTCAGTCAAGTTTGGTTTAGCTCTCTGGACCCTGCTTCACTTCACCCTAGAAAGGATGTCTGGATGATGATGATGATGATGATGATAATGTAGAAGATTTATTGTTTTCTTGTTTTTGCCTTTCCTGTGTTTCCTGTTTTTACTTCCATAGCGCCGGTATGTCATTTGTCACGAATTTTCTACATCGTGAAATTGTGTATCGTAAATCGTGACATCGATTGATTTTGCGGGAGCAACGAATAGTTCTGAAATGAATGAGCTTTCGCTCAATCTCTTAACCGTCCACGTGTACTTGTATTTGCATCAAATTTTCAAAACTTTCGTCATTCTTTCGCGAGTGACTGTCTTTATGTACAGACAGTGCATTCCTCTGAGCGATAATTTCTGAATTGTCGTTTCTTTGCACTTGCATCCCTAGCCGTTAGGTGGCCACGCTCTTTTCTCACGATGCTTCTGTTTAGATCAAGCATCGAGTCAGTCGTCCCATAGATAGTCACGAAGCGTGGATGTGCTGTGCGCAAAGCTCGAGTGGGCCTCTTTTCTTAGCGATCACAAGTCTCGGCTGATCAGCGTATTCCCAAATCTTCCACCAACTTGGTGATCGAGTAGAGCAGCGATGGTCTCATCTTTACTGATTAGTATTTCTTTTGTTTTTTCCTAGGCTTAAGGTTCTTTAGTTATTTACCTCAGTGCATTATTTAGCTATTTGTCTGAGTGCTTGAGTGAGTGCATTTCCCTTTCTTGATTTTGAATAGGTTCATGTAACGTATTTTTATTTTCATGTAATTAATAAATTTACAGTTCGTTTTCATGAGCTTTGTTAAATGTAACAGTCGTGTTTGATTTCCCCACATATTTAGTACACTTTTGCTACTCCAAGTTAGCACAACTCCTTATATTAATCACGACTGGTACTTAGGCCAGCTCTTGGTATTAATTCTTAAATCCGTTGTGCCAGCTAGGAGTTTGGCTCAGCCAAGATCCTGTTTATTATTATTATTATTATTATTATTATTATTATTATTTTAATGTTAAGGGGAGAAACTAACTTTCTCAGAGGCCAACAGTACAGTAATACAGCCTTCTTGAGCGTTTAGTCTCTGCTGTGTACTGTTGAGAAAGTTTATAAATTCTCGACTCTAGAGAATTGGCGAAGTAAGCCAGCATAAAAGTGAAATCGCTACTTGATTTCACGAGCCGATTCTCTCGTGATAATCTACTCGATAGTTATTCCTAGTGTCCATAGGCACTTAATTCATATTCCCCCTGACCTCATTCATAAACATTCTTTTGTTTTTAATTCAAATTACTCATTCATGCTTGGACTATATTCAGAAAGTTTCTTAAGCTTACGTGCTATATGTGATTCCTTATATTTACAGTATATCTGGCACTAGTAGAGACAGAGAGAGAGAGAGAGGAATAACTTCTTTAATACTTTCCAGGTCTTGCTTTGTCAGAGAATGACTAATATGATTAGCAAGAATTGTACTGGAGCTGAAGACACTGATGATATGAAGAGAGAGAGAGAGAGAGAGAGTTTATGATGATGATAAAGGCCAGTGTGATGATGGTGAGGAGGATTTGATGTAGATGATGATGATGATGGTGATGAAGAAAGTGGTGGTGATGATGCGGGAAATGTAACGAATGATGATTATAATATTTGTGATAAAGATGGTCTGGGAAATATTTTCCCCCAGAGTTGTGCTCTTACTTTTGCAATGGTTGTCGATATTAAAGGCAGAGGAAAACTTCCAGAATGCTAATAATAATTCGAGAGGTTTAATAATCCAGAGATTACGTTCTGTTAATAATTCATATTATTATTATTAATAAATTAAATGCTACTGCGTTTAACCCTTGTGGACAACTATATTGTACATACATGTACATAATTAGGAATTTTCCAATGGCCTCACTGCGTCTGCGTGTGACTTGTCTTGTGGATGAAAAGCGTCACGATGAAAACCAGAAGTGGGTTTAATATGTCTTTATAGATAAAAGAGAATATTTAGTTTAATTAACACTAAGATTAAATTAAGTTAGATTCACCTTGTATATTTCAAGGAGTAATTTAACTGTATTTAGCCTTGTAATTAATAAATAATTGGCAAATCTTCAATCCCAAGAGAAGAAGAAACTCACCATGTTGACACACTCTATTAGCAGATACAGTTCCACTTGCTAAGGAAAACCACCGAAACATCATACCCGTCGTCATCTGTTGTTTGACTCAGTATATAGCTAAGTGATCTTATGACTTTGGCCCAATCTTAGGGAACTAGCCATTATATGAGGAGATAATTTGCTTGTGAGTTAGGGGATTTAAGTGCCTTAATTTGCTCACGAGACTCATGCAAATTAACCATTGTTTCAATTTAGATTAACTGCCGCTAGAGAGGAGTGACTCAGAAGAATTTTACGACAATATTTTTGGTGCTCGAGTGAAGAGCTTCAGAGAGAATATTTTCATGACATATTTTTGGTGCCCGAGTGAGGAGCATCACAGAGGATATTTTCATGACATATTTTTGGCGCCCGAGTGAGCAGCATCACAGAGGATATTTTTCTGACAGATGGTGAGGATTATTGTGATGAAGATAGAGGTGGTGATGATGGTGGTGAGGATGGTGATGATAATAACAGCGACGATGATGGAAATGTTGCTGTTGATGATAGTGATGATGATGCTGGTAATGATACTGATACTGATGACAATGATGATAGTGGTGATGATTGTGATGATGATGGAAGAGTTGCTGCTGCTGATGGAAATGTAGCGAATGATGATGATGAAGAATGATTCTAGTGATGAGGATGGTGGTGATGAGGATGGTGGTGATGAGGATGGTGATGAAGATGGTGGAGATGATGATAATGATGATGATGATGATGGTGGTAGCGATGATGATGGAAATGTTGCTGCTGCTGCTGATAGTGGTGATGATGATATAGATAATGGTGATAATGATGATAGTGATGAAGATGGTGATGATGATGAAAATGTTGCTGGTGATAATAATAGTAATGATGATGATGATGTTTGTGATAATGATTTTTATGATGATATTATGATAGCGATAATGATGACAGTGATGATAATGATCATAATGATGATGATAGTGACGATGTTGCTAATGATAATGATGATAGTAATGAGGATGGTGATAATGACGACAGTGGTGGCAGATTATATGTCACTGATTATGATAAGGATGATGGTGATGATAATGGTGATGATGATTCTTACCCCTCCTCCAGGACTCCCTTGAAATCAACCGCACATCAGAAATTACTTATCTCGACTTCAGTGCCAGTGCCATATGGAACGGCATTTCGCTCTCCTCTCCACTACCAGCCAATTTAGGACGTAAGGAAAAAAATTAATTCGTTTTTAAAATAAACCTCTAGTTTGTCTTTGTTTTATTTTAGTTCACTCTCCACATTTTTCATTTACTTAGTTTTCCATTTGGATTTTTAAAGACCTTTTTACACGTTTTCTAGTTTGCTTTTTAGTTTTTTTTTTCATTTGTAGTTTTATTATTTTTCAGTTCCTCTTCCACCTCTTTTCTTGACTTCTATTTAATTTTTTCTTCCTTCTTCTTTTCTATTGTTTTAGTTTTCCTTTTGAGTTCTCTTTAATTTTTCTAAGTTCCTTTTCCTCCTTTTTCCCTATATCTTTTGTGTTTTCTTCCCCAAAGTTTTGTGTTTTCGTTTTCCTTAGTTCAGCTTTTCGTTGTATTTTTGTTCTTCCTTTTTTAAAAATCCCTTTTCCACCTTCCTTCTATGTATTTTTCCCTCATATTTGTGTCTTTTGTTCTCCCCCTTTCAGCTTCTCCTTTTCTGTTTTTCCTTTGCGCTTTATTTTTTTTTTTTTTTAGCTTACTTTCAAGCTTTTATTAGTTTTGTAGTTTTGTCTTTCCCTCACATTTTCCCTCCTTGCTTTTCCTTTTGGGGGCAGGGTGGCTCAGTGGTAGAGTGTCAGACTCGGGACCGGGGGGGGGCGTGAGTTCGAGCCACGCCCTGTAACTGCCATGCCGGGAGGGGTAGTCCCCCACCTCCTGTCACCAACCAGGGCCATATGATCTAATGAGGTCTAGCTCATTTTCATTTTTTTCTTCCTTTTCTCCTTCTTTTTATTTTTTTTACTGGTTTCTTTCCCTCAACTGTTTCCCTTTTCATTTTTTTTTTTTACATTTTTTATATACCATTTTTTTCCCTCTTTACCTTTTTCTTTTATATAATTTTATCTCTCCCACTTTTTTGTTTTCCTCTTTCAGCTTTTCCCTTTATGGACTTTTTTACATTGATAACGCTGACTGAGCCGTCCCCGCCACACACGAGAAACTGCCCATTGGAGTGGGTCATGCTGTATTTTTTACCATATTTCAGTTTATTCACCCATAGGTATAGTTATTTCACCCTAACCTGGTCCGGATTTTCGTCCTTTCGCATCTTATTTTACGTAGTCAATGGCGTAAAAAGACAAAATTCTACATTCTTTCCAGAGCAGTTCTTTGTGACTAGCATCACATTCTAGTACTAATCTAGAGTAACAAATGAGCATTCATAATGGAAAGGTGTCAGCTTAGGCCAAGGTTAATGTGAAAAGAATATAATGTCCTCCATGTGTTGTCAGGTATAATCTTTATGTGTTGTTAAGTAAAATTTGTTGTCAGGTATAATCTCTATGTTGTCATGTATAATCTCTGTGTGCTGTCAGGTATAATCTGTGTGTTGTCAGGCATAATCTCTGTGTATTGTCAGGTTCAGTCTCTGTGTGTTGTCAGGTATAATTTCCCCTGTGTTTTCCCAAGTTAATTTCCTCCACGTTTTTTTTTCTCAGGAGAGCGCCATGGAGACAACCATTCGGCAGCAACTGGGAATTTCGAGTAATCCTGGAACCACAGCTCTCCACCACCACCAAAGTAGTCTTCTCGCACATCTGGGGTAAGTCTATCAAGCACAGTGTTCAGGCATCTCGAAATGAACGGATATTGAATTTGGCTCTCTGTTATCTTGTTTTTGTTTTTCCTTCGAGGGAACATTCTTGCGGGCTTCTTGCCTTTGGTTCTTTCTTTCTTGCATATAAAAAGAATAGAAAAAAAGTCAGAGTTATCGATATCAAGGCCTATGTATGAGATGATGTTGATATAGGCAGTTTGTTTCTTTTTTTTTTTTTTTTAATGGAAGGAAGAAGGAACCAAAGGCTATAGGCCCGCAAACTTTCCCCTCCAAGAATAAACAAAAAAATACAAAAGAGAGCCAAATTCAAGATCCGTTCATTTCGAGATGCCTGGACACACTGCGTCTGAAAGGCTGTAGATCATAGGAAGTAGTAAATACAGACAGAGGAAGACAGTTCCAGAGTTGACCAGTTGCATAAATGAAGGACTGGGAGTAACGGTTAGTTCTTGCATTAGAGAGTTAGACAGAAAAGGGATGAGAGGTTGTTGCTAGACAGGTATTACGTGCCCGTCATAGTGGTGGAGGGATGCAAGCAGACAGTTCAGAGGAACAGTGGCCATTGAAGTAGCGATAGAAAAGAGATAAAGATTAAAATTCCTGACATTGATCAGCTCAGTTGATGGCCAGGTGTACTGAGGGTAAATCTGACTAGTAACCAGAGAGACTCATTCCTACCTAATAACGAAGGGTCATTGAATTTCGTGCAACTACGACTTAATTTTGGGCTCGAAGGAGTGAGTCAGTTCTCTCAGATGAAAAGAAATAGACTCTAGTGGTTTTGATAAAAATGATGATGATGCTTAATTTTGGCGGTGACGAGGATAAAGATGATGATAATAATTATGATAAAAATGATAATAACAGGCCGGTAGGCGACGATGGCCAGCTCTAAGCAGACCAAACTTTGTGAGTTTGTGACTTTCAACACTAAAAGTCATTTCTGTATGGAGGTACTCCAGTGCAGCATTTCATCCAAGAATCATGGCCCTGGCTTAATAATCTTCGGAGCCTTCCCATTCCGCTTGAGCAAGGTCTCAATTTTAACACTTTTCACATTTTCTGCATCTGATGACTTTTGACACCAGACCTGGTGCATATAGGTCATGCATGTACGAAGCACGCTTATAGTACTCATTAGTATGCAAAGTTCACTCGATTCCATCCACCCACTGTGAAGCTACGGAGCTTAAAATTCGCGGAATGGCCCACCAGATGTACAAATTCTACGCAGTGATGCCAGCGACTGGAAGTCAGTTTCGACACTAAATATAATTTTTGCATGGAGGATCTCCATTGCAGCATTCCACCCAAGAATCATGGTCGTGGCCTAATAGTCTTCGGAGCCTAAGCAATTTGCACGAGCATAGTCGTGATTTTAGCTATTTTCACTGTTTTTGCATTTGATGACTTTTGACCCTGGACCTGGCCATTGTAATACATAGGTGTACAATAGAAAGTTGAAGTACTAGTCAATGTCTATAGGCATGCAAGCTTTCATTTAATTCCATTGAGCCACTGGGGAACTAGGGGGGCATTTCTGAAAACTGTTACTGATTGCTAGGGACGCTGAAGCCAATCTTTGCAGGGTTATCACTCGAAAACTGGAGACGAGAGGGAGAAAATGGATGGCACACTTCCGATAAAGAATGACCTCAAGATTACACCGAAAGAAGTCAGAGCTTTCTAGGCCCATTAGTAATGCTTCTCCAGCTCAAAATGTGAAAAGTAAGAAAAAAAAGCGGTTTTTTGGCATTTGCTAGGCAACGACTCTTTGCCTAGCACCCAAAACCTTGCGGACACAGCTAGGTCATAGGCTGGTCATTGTGTCCAGGTTTGATCTGAATCAGTTAATTCTGAAAGTAGAAGTGCTTGCCACAATTAAACAAAAAACAATACAAGAATACATGAAAGAAAACGCGACTAACAATAAGGGCAGCATTGAGCTGGCCAATGATGAGCATGATAATGATGACGAAGAGGACTCAATGGCAAGTATGAGAAAACTGAAGACTTAATTATTAAGATGAAAATCATAAACATTATGATTTCAATGACGGTAATAGAAGTAAGGACGACGACAACTGCAACGATGATGATGACGATAATGCTGATTCTGTTGCTGCTGCTGGTGATGATGATGTTGACGATGAAGCAAATGATGATGATGATGATGATGTAATGATGAAGATATAGATGTTGATGATGATGATGTTGATGAAGGATACTGTGCTCAGGCGACCGCTTTGTAAGGATGAAGCAGCCCCAGGTGGTGGAGGTGGAGGAACTTGGACAGGTGTCACAAGGGGCGGCTGATCACGAGTTCACGGACCAGGTGTCACAGTCCAGCTCATCAGATTATCAGGTAATGGAACTACCTGAGTTTACACAGCTCTAATAGATTTCAGGTTACACACAGCTCTAATAGATTTCAGCATACATACAACTTTAACAGATTTCAGTTTAACCACAACTTTACATGATTTCAATTTACATACAGCTCTAATGGAGTTCTGCTTACACACACCTCTAATAGAGTTCTGTTTACACACAGTTGTAACAGAGTTCAGTTTACACACAGCTCTAACAGAATTCAGTTTCACACAGTTCTAATAGATTTCAGTTTACACACATCTCTGATAGATTTCAGTTTTCACACAGCTTAAATTTCAGTTACCCACAGTTCATGATAGTAAGTGATGACGACAATCATCCACTCACTTGATGTAGTGCTGCCTCCTTCTTCCTTTCTTTTTCTCATTCTGTCTGTGTCTCCTCCCATCTTTTCCTACATCTCCCTTTCTTTCCTGTCACTTCTTACTACCCTTCTTTGCCCTTCAGGTGGCACTACACTGAGTGACAAGCCTAATGGTTCACTGTATTTCAGAAAGCCACTTACAACAATGGATGTTAATCATATAAGCAGATTACGGAGTGAAGTGGTGCCTGGTATGATGCCCCTGTTAACTGGGTGGAGACGCAAGCGTCCATCCACGAACCAAACCTGAACACTTTTAACTGCGTCTTGCTTAAATGAGGCCATATCAGCCGAAAGGGAACATTGGTTCACTGCACGGGATGGCCTTGTACGTGCGGTTGCTTGTCTGTAGTTGATGGGTCTGCTCGGCCAGACAGACTGGGGTTGATCAACAACAACAAAAACACAGAGCTCGAGATAACCAGGCAAGAACATGCCTCAGTTTACTCACAGCTTAAGTGTTCAGTTTACATACAGCTCAAAAGATTTTCAGGTAAAGACAAATCTTAGTTTACACACAGCCTTCCCGAATTTCCGTTTACATGCAGCTCAAGAGATTATCCAGGGACACACACACCTCAGTGTACACACAGCCTATCAGATTTTCAGTTACCACACAGGTCAAGAAATTATCATTAACGAATACACCTCAGTTTGTACAATATTATTTCCATTTATACACAATTCACCGATTATTAGGCAAGAACACACCTCAATTTTCACACAGCCTATCAGATTTTCAGTTTATATAGCTTAACAGTATTTCAGTCTACACACAACAGTTTATTAGTTAACAAATAGCTTAGCAAAATATCACTCTGCACAGCTAAAAAGATCAATTATCAGTTTACATGTAGATTAAGACTAATAGCTTATACACAGCTTAAGAGATAATCTATAATCAGATTCACACAGCTTAAGGGCATAAGCTTACACACAGCTTAACAGATCATCAGTTTACACATAGCTTAACAGAACAGGTTATCAAAAGCTCAAAAGATTATTAGTTCACAAACAGCTTAAGAATGTCAGTCCATACAGAGTTTACCAGAATATCAGTTTGCACACACGCACACACACATACACACACACACACACACACACACACACACACACACACAATTAAGTGTTTAAGTGTTCATTCTCTGTTTATGTACTTTTTTTTTTAGGTTAAGTTGTTTCTCCATGTCACACAAGATCTATTTCCACGATTTTATAGGCTGGATCCTACCTCGCTTCATCTCTTCAAAAGAAATGTGACGATGGTGATGGTGATGATGATGAAAATGAACTCGTTTCGTAGACTTTATTATTATTATTATTATTATTATTATATTTATGATGATGATGATGATGATGATGATGATGATGATGATGATGATGATGATGATGATGATGATTATTATTATTTTGTGGTAGGTGGAGGCGCTCACCATCCACTCACTCGATGTAGTGCTGCTCTCGGGTGTCTGCCCTTTCCTCTCTTCCATCCTTCTTTCCTTCAGTCCTCTTCTGTTTTTCTTTCCTTCATTCTTTCCTTGTCCATCTGCCTGCGGGTGACATTACACTCCATCTTCTGTCTTTCTTTCCTTCAATCTTTCCTCGTCCTTCTGCCTGTGGGTGACTCTGCACTGAGTGACAAGTCAAATGGTTTCCTGTACACCAGGAAATCATTTACTAAGCTGTGTGGTAACCATATAACCAAATTTTGGCGCCTGGTGGTTTAGTGGGTAATTACGGCGCTCCAGTCGGATTGAGCCGGTGGAGGTTTATATCCAAGGGGTGGTTGGGGTTTATTGCTCACGTAATGCCACTCAAGGATGAGTGAGGTTGGTCACTCTCATTTAAATGTCAGGACCAACTTGCCTAGTCCCGGGCTCCTACGCTCCTCTGTGGGGTGACATAGGAATGGATAATGGATAGATGGATTATTATTATTATTATTATTATTATTAATATTATTATTATTTACCCCCACTATGTCACTATGTTATTAAGAAACAACCCATATATGTAACCAAGTACAGTTAGATCTTAAAAATGCTTACGTAGCTAGTCTTCCCACACCAGGGCACCACATGCAGATTCAGTGTGGGGTGAGCCGCTGTTCGGAGTGGAACTGTAAGTTTCCTGTAAATAAACCTCCCTTATACAGCATGCGAAGTTTATGGAATTTACCCAACCATAACACGAGGGAGTAGTGGTACAAATTTGGTGCAGTGGTGAGTCGGATCTCCATTTCTTCTCACCTCCCTACAGTGATTAGTGACGCAAACTCATTAGTACCGGTATTCTCTTCTACTCCAATCTACCCTCCGGCCACATGCCTTGCCGCTCATCTGCCTTGTACTGTGTCACCTACCTCTTCCTTGGTGTGAACTAACTACTGTCTGAAGTTTATATCCCCACCGACCTCCAGGCCTATCGGTTCATCCTGCCAGCTCTGCACCTAACATTTCCATAAGGACCTATCAAGTGACAGTTCTCACGCTCCTCCTGAGGCAATTATAAATGAGCACCCCAATATGCCCCACTGCATAACAACCACTCCCTCTCCAAAGCACCTTGCAAGCCACTGAGCACGTGTTGCATGCAAGGGTCCCACACCATGCACTTGCGACGCCATCGCCCTTCCCTCCTTGTCCTGGGTACGTGGCCAGCCTATCAGCGACCTCTACTTCATCGCCAGCACTCTCCATCAACGTCTAGATGGTATCTCATTGGTCGACTTCACTTGCAACGTCATTCTCCCCCAAGGTCTCCCCTCCGATGCTACGCAGAGACACCTTATTCAAGTAGCGTCTCAAATTCTTCTCCAGCGAGCCAGACCACCTCATTCAAGTAACGTCTTAACTTCGTCTCCAGCGAGCCAGAACTCCTCATTCCAGTACCGTCTAAACTTCGTCTTCACCGAGCAACACCACCTCATTCAAGTAGTGCCTCAACTTCTTCTCCAGCAAGCCAAACGTCGCTTCATTCACCAATCAATATATGTAAATACAGTTTATTCTCATCAGCCCATTACTTGACTTTCTGTAGAGATTTTTCTCTGGATTTTCTCTACAGATTGCATCTTATGTAAATATTCATTTCCTTATACCCATTTCATTATCATCCTCACAGACTTTATCTATCACTCATCTCACACTTCACACCATATTTATTTATGCCCAACCCCATTCATCTTCATTCATTTTCACTTTCCTTGTGTATGTAAACCCTCATTACCACTGTAAATATTACCTATTCCGTCATCTTCACATTGTATATGTAAAATTTTCATTCTCATAACGTTTTATAAATTTTCTCACCTCACTACATGTCATATTTCAAATATACTAACCTCTCTCCCATTTGCCAGAGGTACGAAATTCAAAGTGCAACTACATACCGCTAAAGATTCCGTGACTCACCTACGTAGCTGCCGAACATACCACAATTATCCACCACAAACCACACCTGCCTGCAAAAATTCCCCTACCCCTCTCACTCCCACTACCCCTACCATTACTACTACTACTACTCCTTCTACTCTAAACAACCCAGATCCATTAAGTCCAGATACCATGAATCCAGATACCTCTTCCTCTTTAACTGATTCTTTAGTACTTCTTTCTACCTCTGCTCCTTCAGCTTTTATCATTAACTCTCCTGCCCCACTTCATCCCCCACCTCAAGTACGTACATCTCAGCACTGAAGATGGAAAGACGACAATTTACCAAGTAAAAGTGAACAGATTTCATCAATGAAGATTGAGGGATGCAATTTTAGGCCAAGTTAAAATGAACAGAGTAAAATGTCCACCCGCGTTCAGGTATCGGAGACCCACCAGGGAAAAATGAAGGGTCTGTGCGGGGTTTCCTATGGGGAGCAGGCCAATGATCTGAGGGGACCGAAAGACTGCCTCTACTCTGACCCCGAGCTGTTTGTGCACTCGTGGAGCACTTCAGGCGACGGCTGCAACAGGTTCACTCTCAGGGCCAATAAGGGCAAGGTTGCAGAGTACCAGGAGGCTTGCCCACTCCAGATAATGTCACAGAGAACTAGGAGGCTTGTCCACACCAGGTAAGGACACAGAGTACACCACACCAGGTAATGTCACAGAATACCAGAGGCTTATCCACACCAGGTAAAGTCACAGTGTACCAAGAGGCTTGCCCACACCAGGTAAGGTCTCAGAATATCAAGAGGCTTGCCCACACCAAGTACAGTCACTCGTAATAGTTCATTGGTGTGTGTGTGTGTGTGTGTGTGTGTGTGTGTGTGTGTGTGTGTTGTCATGTAGTCAAATACGTATCAACCGAGGTAGGATGGAGGTGGAGGGGGGCATTGGATGCTAAGCAATTAAACAACCCCTCCCCATTACCATCTAAGACAATACTATATTCATAAATTTTCTTGTGCAGTCATCATATTTATAAACTTTTCTTGATCATCATATTCATAAAGTGAGCAGAGGCAGTAATCATAAATCATATATTATCCGCAGCAGGTCCTATAACAGTGAAATTATCCTCTGCAGTCACATTACTTAGACTTATAAATTGTCGTGAGCAGATATGCCACCAAATTTCATATATTTCCTGTAATAGGCACAATTCTAAAAATTCATACATTTTCTGGAGTAGGTACACTGTCGAAATTCCTACATTTGATTGGGCAGGAACACTCCTAACACTCATAAATTTTCTTCAGCAGGTACACTACCTTCATTCATACATTTTCTTGAGCAGGTACACTGCCAACACTCATACATTTTTTCAGCAGGAACACTACTAGAATTCATACCTTTTTTCTTTTTCTTTTCACGCAAGGAAACTGCAAAGTTCAATAAATTTCCTTGAGCAGGCGCACTATCAAAATTCATAGATTTCTGCACGGTACTATTCACACATTTCATGCATATTCTTCTGGAGGTACTGTACAGCCTGAGGCATAAATTCACGTTTGGCCAGCCGGCATGAAATGACTCTGAGTGTCGGGTAACACTGTGTGCAGAAGAGTTGACAGATGTGCATTTTAAAGGCCTATGTTTATGTTTGACATTCTGAGGCATGATCGGAACACAATTTTCTCTATGTGATGTATGTAATAAACATTTGACATGCAGAATGCAATAAACTGATGGTATGAAATGCCATACGAAAATATACTATGTTCTTGGTGCTAATTTCCATCTGAACTTTCCCCTACCACTCCCACTGATAGATAAGTTTTCTTAGTTTTAATCTTCCCTGTACCAAACAGCCACGAAAGGACGAACAGGGGTGTTACTGTCACTTTCCCCCATACTCTCCTCCTATTTGCTTCCTCCACCTAGTTACCCCTCCCCCCTCCTCACTCCCTATCGTCTTTCCTTCTCTTCTCTTTTCCCCTCTTCTTCCCGATCGCTCATCTTCCTCGCTTTCGCTAACTCCATTTATCACTCGTATTCTACGGCGACAACATCCCTGTTTACACGATACCCTTTTACTGTTGACGGCCCAAGTAAAAAAAAGGATTTTGCAATATATATATTCCTAATTACAGGTGACCATAAACTCTGGAAGCAAACAATTCAAGAGGAAAAACATAATACTGGTAGGTATCTTCATAACGGTTAAAACCACTTTGACATAAGAAACACCCAGTGATCAACACCTCGGTAAAGTTTATCAAATTCAGTAACTCTAGACACTGAATTAACAATATTGCTTCATAATGAGGAATCATGCCTGGAGCAGGTAAACAGTGGGTAATGAATGAGAGGAGAGAGATGTTTGATTTAACTCAACGAGTCACGAAAGATTTTGGATTATATGCTGCCTTGTGACGTGTGACCAATTTGCCATTGTATTGAAACAGTAAATTTGATAACGCAGGTTGGAATCGAAGCGCAATTGCCCTGCTATAAAAACACGCTTGCTGTTGTTGCTAATACGTCATGCGGCATTAGATCTCCCCATTTCATGAAATTAATGGGCATGCAGGAATCAAACTGCCACTGGTAGCATGTATGTGTATATTACATGGGGCATGGGAACAACTTTGTTTGCGTACCAAAAAACAGGTATTTCTGGGCCATTTGGAACGGACTGATCTGTCTAGAGTCCGATACAGGGGCTGTGAGAGTGTGATGGCGAGAAGAAATGGGAAGACATTGAGTGGGATGTAAACAGGGAATAACAAATATACATCCCTAATGCCAGACCCCAAAGTCACCTGTATCTCGGAAGTGTCACTGATAACGGAGAATGTCTGGAGATAGGGGTCGAGAGCATGGCGATGGGAGGGCAATTGAAACTGTAAACCCATGATGTAGTTGCGTTGATACTGACACTAACTATCATGTTAATACGAAATATTAAATATGTCAAGAATAATAAATGAGTACGGTATAACAAGCGCCTCAAAAAAAAAAAAAAATGTGTAGGAACAGAGGTAGCAGGATAGACGATGTGGGAAAAAGGTAAAAATGAGAGGAAGAGAGAGAGGGAGAGGGATAACAAGCTGGGGGATGGAAGGTGGCTGAGGGGGGGGGGACAGAATGGAGAGGAAGGACAAAGGCTGAGGAATGGGGAAGACAGAATGGAGGGGAGGTGCAGACAGTGGGGTACAGGAGAGACCATAAGGGAATTAGCACCAAGAGTACAGCGTATTTTCATACGACATTTCACATCATCAGTTTATTGCATTCTCCATGTCAGATGATTATTACAAACATTACATAGAGAATACTGCGTTTCGGACATGCCTCCGAATGTCAAGCATAAACATAGCTATTAAAATGCACATCTGTCAGCTCTTCTCCATGCAGTATTACCAGACACTCAAGCTCATTTCATACATGCTGGCCTAACCTGAATTTATGCCTCCGACTTTACACTGCTAAAATTCAGACATTTTCTGGAACATGTATAAGACCAAGATTCGTAAATTTTCTTGGGGAGGCTTTCTGTAAAAATTCCGACATTTTCTTTAGCAGGTACACAATCGGAAGCCATTTACTTTTGTTTGTTTTTAACGATACTGGGCAGGTACTCCATCAAAATTCATACATTTTCTTAAATAGGTACACTATCAAAATTCATACATTACCCTGAACAGGTACGCTGTCAAAATCCATACATTTTCTTGAACAGGTACACTATCAAAACTCGTATATTTTCTCGAGAGGAAGTACAGTATACTCATAAAGTTTTGACCTGATGTCTTAGTACACGAACGCTCTTGTGCCTACGTTGTGTACCATCTGCGTCAAATTTACTGGGGCAAAATTATGCGCAAGATTAACTGTCTGTATTTTTATTTTCGCTTATACATCAACTGATGTTTGTACAACTAGAGTATATATAAAATTACTTATAAGCCTATTTGATAATTTATTTATCTTCGCACATACAGGTAACTGCCAAAAGCTTCGTGAACAAACTAGAATGAACCTCAGACTAGGTATAGGATTCCTTGTTTAAATTTTCATTATCACTTTTAGTGGTAGGTGAGGGCACCCATCATCCACCCACTTAGTGTAATGGTACTCTGTTTTTTTTAGGGTAGCTGTACATTAAGTGGCAAACCAAATGATTTCCTGTTAACCAGGAAATCATTTACAACCTTGGATGGTAACCTTATAACCAACCAACATGTGTTCCTTACGTGACAAGTGGGTTGGCGGAAGGTTAGTGCCCTCCCGCGAAAACAACTAACTAAATATACGAACAAGAAGCCTCGGACCAGGACTGACCAAAAGGTGACGACTAAGGACCGAACAAAGGACATGGTACCGATAGCTACATGGAATGTAAGAGGTGCCAATGATGAGGTGAAAGAAAGATTGTCCAAGTGGATGAGGGTGGAAAAGTGGATGTATGTGGATTAACTGAAACTAAATGGCGAAGTAAGCGAGAAAGGGAGTATGGATGGGGTATATGTGCGGGAGTAGGTGAGAATGAGAGAGCAAAAGAAGGAGTGTGTATTGTTGTGAGTAACAGATGGAAGGAGAATATAAGAGAGTATGGATTGGATCATTTGGCTCAACGATTGTGTGGGTAAAACTGAAAATTGGACTACAAATGTGGGCATCTGTGTGCGTGTATGCACCAATGCAAGATCGTACAAGCAGAGTGAGAGAAGAGTTCTGGACAAACGTGGAAGCATGCATGGAAAAGTTTGAAAGGAATGAGGGAATGTTTTTGATTGGAGATATGAATGGAAAAGTAGGAAATGTGAAGGTGGATGGAGTAGCTGGTGAGTGAGATGTGTCTGCAGAGATGGATGAGAATGGCAGTGCTTTAGTGGACATTTGTGCTGGGAGGGGGTTGGTGATAGCCAATACCCTCTTCAGGCACAAAATGATCCATAGGTATACTTGGCGAGTGATGAGAAGGGTGGGTTGTGAACTGAATGAAAGGAAGACAATGACTGATTATGTGTGTGTGTGTGGACGAAAGGATGAGAAGATGTGTAATGGATGCAATAGTATATAGAGGCTGGGGGAGTAGACTCTCTGACCATCACTTGGTGGTGTTCAGAATCAAAGTCCAAATGAAATGGAGAAATAGAAGAAGGGAAGGACAGGAGGAAGTAGTTCATACAAGGAGGGTAGAAAAATTACAAGAGGATGGAAAAAAGGCAGAATATAAGAGGGAAGTGGAGGAGCAATTGGGTAAATATGGATTGGAGCAGATGGGGGACATGGAAGGTGTGTGCAAGATATTCACAGAAGAAATCTGTGCAGCATGTGAGGTGGTGTGTGGGGTGAAGAGAAGACGAAACATGGTACAGGGAACAGCATAGTGGAATGAAGAGGTGAAAGAGGTTGTGACACAGAAGAAAGCATATAGAGGGTGGATAAGAAACAGGGGCGTGGAAGAAGTTGAGAGATGTAAGCCAGAGTTATATGTAGAGAGGAAGAGAAAGGTGAAAAGATTAGTAAGAGAGAGTAAGAAGAAAGTGGATGAGGAATTTGGAAGGAACTTGAGTGTAAAGTGGAAGGAATATAAGAAAATGTTCTGGAAAGATATATAGAGAGACAGGGTGCCGAAGAAGTTAGTCGGGGAGGAAAGATAAAAATGGTAGATTACTACTGGAGAAGGGAGAAAAAGTGAGCAGATGGAGAGAACACTTTAAGTAATTGCTGAACACAGAGATGAAAGTAATGCGACTATAAGTGGCTGGGGAATGGCTGGGAGAAGGAGGGATGTGAGAAGAGAGGGAGAAATCAGTAGGATGGAAGTAATGAAAGCAATGAAGAAAGTTAAAATGGGGAAAGCCCCAGGAATTGATGGAGTATGTGGTGAAATGATGAAGCACAGGGGAGAGATAGTAGTAGACTGGATGTGGAAGGTGTGCAGATTGGCCTGGGAGGAAGGTAGAGTCCCGGAGGAATGGAAGTCAGGTATAACTATTCCACCATACAGAGGAAAAGGGGAAAAAAAAGTTTGTGGTAATCACAGGGACACTTGTCTTCTTAGTGTAATGGGAAAATTATATGGTAGGATACTTATTGACAGAGCTAGGGAAATAATAGAGGAATTAGTTGGAGAAGAACAGGGAGGTTTTGGGAAGAGAAGAGGTTGTGTAGATCAGATATTCATTCTTAGAGCTTCAGTTGAAAAGTTTCTAGAGAAGGAAAAGAAGCTGTATGTGGCCTTCATGGATTTGGGGAAAGCATATGGCAGGGTGGATAGACAAGGATTGTGGAAAGTATTAAGAATATATGGAGTAGATGGGAAGTTGTTGCAGGCCGTGAAGAGTATGTATGAGGGTGCTAAGGCTGAAGTGCGTGTTGATAGTGAACTGAGTGAATATTTCTATTTGAAGGTTAGATTGAAACAAGGATGTGCCATGTCTCCATGGTTGTTCAATCTGTATTTGGATGGGGTTATAAAAGAGATACAAGGTAGGGCAGTGGATGTTGGAGCGGCCCTAATGAGAGAGGGTAGTGTTTGGAAACTCCCTGTAGTGTTGTTTGCAGATGATACTGTGATGTTAAGTGAAGACGAAGGGGAGCTGCATGGCTTGGTGGATGAGTTTGGGAGAGTGTGTAAGAAACGGAATCTAAAGATGAATGTAGGGAAGAGTAAAGTTATGGTCTTCGAGATAAGTGAAGTCAGTGAATGTACAGTGAGGTTGGATGAGGAGGAAATGGAAAATTTGAGTGCGATAAAGTACTTGGGTAGTGTGATGAGTAAGGATGAAAGATTAGAGGGTGAAGTGCTTGAAAGGGTATAACAAGGAAGAAAGGTTGCTGGTTCCTTGAAAGCAGTGATCAGAAACAGGGAAGTGAGCATGGAAGTGAAAAAGTTACCACATGTCAGTATTGTGATACCAACTCTAACGTATGGAAGTGCTTCTTGGACCCTGTTGGAGAGACAGAAGTCCAGAGTGAAAGTAGTGGAAATGAGTTATTTGAGAGGAGCATGTGTCGCCGCACGGCAAGCTGCGGCAACAACTACAGCCATACGGAAGACAACGATAATGCTGACGACGCTGATGATGGAGATGACGACTTACACCAGGCATTCGGTGAGAACACAACACACGTGGCTGGGACTGACTCACCCACCATCCGACCACAACCACCCATACCCCAACCACGTCATCCACAACAGTCAGTAAGGGATAAAGGATATCGAAAAATGTTACGCGACAAATATCGTTACCTGCAGCACCTTGAAAAGATGGAAGAAGCTGCAGATCAGTGAATGGTGAAGAATGAAAAAGGAAAAGTGAATGAACAATGAGAATAATAAGAGGGAGTGCCGAGGCACATGGTTACTCTCACAGCCCTGTACTGTCTACACTTAATTAAATTTATGTGCTCCGAACGGACGAGCTAGATACGGCCTAATGGAGTAGCATGTATCCTAATATATATAGAGATAAGAGAAAAGAGCAATGTCTAGGTGAATTAACGTTATACAATGGACATTATTTCAAAATGTTGCGGACCAGACCCGACTAAGAACACTGAGAGAAGTGAACGAAGGATATGTAGAGTGCACGCCTACTTCCGGCCTCTGTACTTTTCCTGAGGGAGAAGCAGAAGGTTGGAAGTCAGAAGAAGCTGAGAGGGCAAAGAATCGAGAAGGACCTGGGGAAGATCTTAGCTAGAAGGCCGCCTGAGCACCCTACCACGACGATGAGACTGGTGATGTCTTGGTACTCTACGGTATCAGTGAGTAGATTTTCTTGTTAGAGAACATAGAGGAAAGTGGAACTGAGAGAAGGAGAGAGAGAAAAGAGAAGAAAGTGAAATCCACTGTGAAAAATATTAAGAGTATACTGTATTTTCGTGGTAGGTGTAACAGGACGGGCCAGATAGTTTGTATGATTGTTAAATTAACTTATTTGCTCAATGGCGAAAGGAACAAAGATTATATGAATTTAAGTGTCCTTATGGAGAAGTATTGAGTTAGGGTATATGACTTTGTTAAAGAGTGATATTAATTTTGCAGAAATATATTCAAATAACTTGAGGTGAAGTGATACTAGAATAAAGTGTTACAGAGATTAATGTTCTAACAGTAATAATGCTAGGGTGAGATGATAGTGTGCTAGAGTATTGTTCTTAGTATTACCCTATGGTAAGGGAATATTACCTTTAGTATTATCTGATACTAGAATAAAGTGTTACAGAGATTAATGTTCTAATAGTAATAATGCTAGGGTCAGATGATAGTGTGCTAGAGTGTTGTTCTTAGTATTACCCTATGGTAAGAGAATATTACCTTTAGTATTACCTTGTATTTAACCATAATACTCTTGGTTTTATTTTAGTAAGAGAGAGTATTATCTTCAGTGACGAGTAATAATATTCGTGAACTGTTACTTGTTTAATGGAACTTAGTTGTACTGTTGATTACCATTGTAAGGTGGCATGATTTAATAGTTTTATTGTAGAGTAAGATCATAAAGTAGATGTATAACTTGGAGTTCATAGAGTGGACCAAATCAGTTGATTGTTTTGACTTAGTGTATAAATTGTACATAATTTGTAGATAAACAAAAAGGAGAAAATTAGTTTGAGTAACCCTAGAATCCCTTCCTCTTAATAGGGAAAGAGACGCTCCCACGTAGCGCCAGCCTTAAATGGACTTGTGATTACTTGATGTGTTGTTATGTCGGGTTCCCCACTTGTACCTATCCAGCGCTACCTAATGAAACTTAATTAAGATAAAAGAGTAAAGCAAGCAAGTGGGGCACGACATACTGGTGGCAGCTGTGGTGGGATTCTAAGGTGAAAAAACTTGTTGTTCAGATTTGTTATGAATATTGGTCCCCTAAGCCCTCCACGTTCTCCATCCCCAGGGTCTCGTGGTTTAATACAGAGTCCTGAAGCGTGGTTTAGATTACGTAGGTGCGCATCAGAGGAAGCGTTACATCAGTATCTCGCGAATCTTCGTATTCAAGCCCCACTCCGGTGTGACTCCGCGTTTTCTGATCATTTATTAGATTATTTTGGGGGAGTTAGAGGAGTTAACATGAGCAGACCACACTCTCCAGTAGGAGGCGCGGCCGCTGCCGTGGACCCTTTGCAGAATCTTGCCGATAAATTGAGTCAGACTTTAACTGGCAATGCTGTAAATAATTATGCTAAGATAACGGGTCTTCCTTATTTTTGTGGTGGAGAGGTAATATCGCCTGATTTCCCTCAGTATAGATGCATCACAAGCGCGAGGCGTTGGTTACA
>JAGKTI010013857.1:0-22449 GCA_018397915.1 Birgus latro
ATTGGCCTGGGAGGAAGGTAGAGTCCCGGAGGATTGGAAGTCAGGTATAATTGTTCCCCTGTACAAAGGAAAAAGGGAAAAAGAAGTGTGTGGTAATCATACGGGCATTTGTCTTCTTAGTGTAACAGGAAAAGTATATGGTAGGATACTTACTGACAGAGTTTGGGAAACAACAGATGAATTTGCTAGTTGGAGAAGGACAGGGAGGTTTTAGGAAGGGAAGAGGTTATGTAGATGTTTAGTGGAAAAGTTTCTAGAGAAGGGAAAGAAGTTGTATGCGGCCTTCATGGATTTGGAAAAAGTACATGACAGGGTGGACAGACAAAGATTGTGGAAAGTATTAAGAATTTATGGAATAGATGGGAAGTTGTTGAATGCCGTGAAGAGTATGCTTGAAGTTGCTATGGTTGCAGTGCATGTGGATAGTGAACTGAGTGAATATTTCTGTTTGAAGGTTGGATTGAAACAAGGATGTGTCATGTCTCCATGGTTGTTCAATCCGTATCTGGATGGGGTTATAAATGAGATACAAGGTAGAGCAGTGGACGTTGGAGCGGCCCTAATGAGAGAGGGCAGTGTTTGGAAACTCCCTGTACTGTTGTTTGCAGATGATACTGTGTTGTTAAGTGAAGATGAAGAGGAGCTGCAAAGCGTGGTGGATGAGTTTGGGAGAGTGTGTAAGAAACGGAATCTAAAGGTAAATGTAAGGAAGTGTAAAGTTATGGTCTTCGAGAGAAGTGAAATCAGTGAATGTACAGTGAGGTTGGATGAGGAGGAAATGGAAAATGTGAGTGCATTTATGTACTTGGATAGTGTGATGAGTAAGGATGGAAGTTTAGAGGGTGAAGTGCTTGAAAGTGTACAACAAGGAAGAAAGGTTGCAGTGATAAAAATCAGGGAAGTGAGCATGGAAGTGAAAACGTTACCGGTACTAAGTGACAGTATTGTAATACCAAGTCTTATGTATGGTGAAGCATGGACATTGCTGGAGGGACAGAAGTCAAGAGTGAGAGCAGTGGAAATGAGTTATTTACGAAGAGCATCAGGAGTCGCATGAAGAGAGTGACAAAATTTTAATGAGGAAGTGAAAGTGCACTGTGGTGTGGATGTGGATGTGATAGGAAGCATTAAGAGAAACACACTGAGGTGGTTTGGCAATGTGAAGAGGATGGAGAGTGAGAGACTGACGAGAAGTGTGTATGTGATGAGGTGGAGGGGCTGAGAGGGAGGGGGAGGCCAAGGATGAGATGGAGGGATGGAGTTTTTTTTTTTTTATGCAAGGAAGAAGGAACCAAGGGCCATGGGCCCGCATACTGTTCCTTCCAAGAAAAAGTAAAAACAATAAAAAAGAGAGCCAAATTCAAGATCCATTCATTTCGAGATGCCTGGACACACTGCGTTTGAAAGATTGGAGATCATAGGAAGTAGGGAATACAGACAGAGGGAGACAGTTCCAGAGTTGACCAGTTGCATAAATGAAGGACTGGGAATAACGGTTAACTCTTGCATTAGAGAGTTGGACAGAAAAGGGATGAGAGTTTGTTGCTGGACGGGTACAACGTGCCCGTCGTAGAAGTGGAGGGATGCAAGCAGACAGTTCAGAGGAACAGTGACCATTGAAGTAGCGATAGAAGAGAGATAAAGAAGCAACAGTGCGGCGAAGAGACAAATGTTGAAGAGAATCAGTAAGAGGAGGAGAGTTAGTGAGACGAAAAGCCTTTGACTCCACCCTATTGAGAAGAACGGCATGTGGAGAGCCTCCCCACACATGAGAGTTGTACTCCATACACGGGCGAATAAAACCCGTGTACAAGGTCAACAACTGTGCAGGGGTAAAGAAAGCTCGGAGTGGAGAGATATATGGGAGAGGGGGGTGTGAGCTCTGGGACCAGGGCAGTGAAATGGCGTGGGACAGGGCGACATGGAGGCGAATTATTTGTGGCCACCCATTACGGGATTAAGGCATCTGGCAATAGATAGATAGGTAGAAATAATATTAATATTACGTTATCGCAGTGACTGCCAGCTAGGTAGACCAGTGGTTCTGAAACTGGTGTGCCGTGGAATTATTCTTATTTTATGATTTTTTTTTTTTTTTGTCCGACTCTGGGCATAGGCTCTCACAGCCTGCTATCAAGGCCCAGCAGTCCTCCTACATACCATACACCTCTACATATCACCATAGCTACAGTATAATCAAAAGTGTGCCTTAAATACTTGGTGTGCCTTGTGTGACAAAAACGTTTGAGAACCACTGAGCTAGACTCGCTCTTGGCTAGCTGGCAAATGAGCCCTCTGCTTCACCAACCTGAGCTTGTAGACAACGTAGAGGCAGTGGCAATCTCCCGTCCTGACAGTAACTCTTCCTCTGCCTCTAGCTTGTGGACTGCACCTCATTGCCCTGGTCCCCTTTCTTTTTGAAAAAGCTTCCTATATCCGTAGCCTCAGGTCTTGCTAGCTACCACCAGATGTCGACAAGCCCTGTAACCTGTGCACTCTCTCTCTCTCTCTCTCTCTCTCTCTCACATGCGTGCGTGGGCTTGTACCACTGTCTGACTGATGGCTGACTTGCGAGTGGCCGTGAATACGTGATAGGAACGAACGTGAATCGGACGAGATCAAACCGAATGTTTTCCATACAAGCTTCATCAATTCTAGTACTAACAACAAGAATTAAAATATTGTGTTGGCCCCGGCCGGGGTTATTCTTTCGTTGTAAAAAATAAAAAATAAAATAAGCTATTTGAGATCCGGGGCTGTTCCTAAAACATTTGGGACTACAGCACCTAATGCCCAAGTCCAACTACGCCAATGTGAACAGCAATAACCATGGCCAGGTTCAACACAAATTTCTTTCTCATCTGTCCTGCATATACGCACTTAATATTTGGTCGGTTTAGTGACGAGCTTGCACTATTTAAGGAAAAATAAACGATATGGAAAGATTCTGGTCTTTCCTTTTTTTTTAACGTAAAACCAACTCATATCTTCCATCATATCTCGGAATTGGTCATGGGCATTTTATGTATCTGAGCTCAAAGATCCCGTTTCTCGGAAACTTGTTTGATATGCGTAAAAAGTTTGCATATGATATTTGTCCCATCTAGTATGAGTCACAGATTTGTGTCTAAATCCACAATTAAAAGCAGCAACCACTGTTTTTACCGGTATATGCACACTTTCTGTCTTGGTCTTTATACAGTAGAAATGGCTATATCCATTCCTGCATCCAATAAAAGCGTTAGCATCCATTTCTATTTTACAGTCTTTGAGGTGTATGGAGCGCTGTTAGGCTACCGTAGTCCAGAACATTTAAGACATTGACGGGCTTCACTTGCCCGTTTCCACTCTGACCCACAGGTGGAAAAACCTATAACAACAACAACTGAAAGTCTCGAGCCACCTCCTGGGCGCATACATACTGAATATACTGTAAAGCCGTCACTTCAGTTGTTACTTTCTAGCCACGAGACCAGCAGACAGCTTGTAATAAAACGTATGGTATAAACTAAATGCTAAATTCCTTCAGCATAATGGTTCTGCTTATATTTCGTCGTAGGTATTTTCAGTGGTTTTATTAAGTTTTGGAAATTTCTCAAAAACAACAGATTAGATATAACATACATTAACCCTTTTGCCACAAGAGAACTTTCACAGGCTGAATAAAATTGTTGAGAGATATCAAGAATAACGTAGGAAGAACGTAATTAGGCTTAGAGAAGGGGTAAGAGAGTTCTTAATGTGAACAATAACACAGTATGGAGGTTTGTTGTGCTGGAAGGATTAGTTGATGTAAAAAAATATTTCATAACTTCTGTTTGGAACTTATGACACCCTCAGTTTAAAATATATATATATATATATATATCGTCTGACTTTTGCAGGAATATAGAAAGAGTTTTCATGGTTGTCAGATAATGACAACAATCCTGTGACGCATTTTTTCCTTTTTTTTCTTGCTATTTTCGCACTATTTTATTTAGTATGAGACAGACAGACAGATTGTGAGAGTTGTGTAAACTGTTTAACACCTTTACTACAGATTAAGTTTCCAAAGCTTAACAAACCTGTCCATAGGTAGCAAGAATGGAATGAATAACTTGCTTTCCATTGGAATAGATTAACACTTCTAGGTGTTGATTCAGTCATAGCTGAAGATGCTCGTCAAACAGCAGAAGATAACAGATTCGTCCTGGTTATGATAATTCGTCGCGACTATAGCGTTCATAGGTTCTTAAGATAAATTCTGATATAAGTAAAACTGTTTAATAGTAGATGAAATTTTTACCGATAATGAAAGCGTTAGGAGTGAGTGCTAACACCCTTAGACTTGCTTTCACGCTCACGTAAATACCTCATCTAATGATAGCACTATTTTAACAGAGTTGTGTGGATCGTGATAGTTGATCCTCACAGTATTAACACTCTCAGGCTATTATGACAGCTGAATAAAATCGTCTCGCTTTTTCTTGGGATTAAAAACCAGATTTTTCTTGAACATGAAGGTTAGTAGTGATACTATTAACACTCTCAGCCTCTTGTAACTCAGTCGAATAAAATCACTTAGGCTAACCCTAACCTAAGTAAAACAAGAGGACACAAAGAGTGCAACACCTGATTACAGCATCTAGTCTAAGGGTCGAATATTTGACTTTTCCCCGTTATCACTGCCGTCTACGCATTACTCTCAAAACTGAATTATTTCATTCTTGCCTAACTTGTAACCCTTGCACGAACTTTAGTTAGCTGTCAGATCAAAACCGTTTACCTTATTTTGTCCAGTGACCTTCATATCAGACATCTTGTTCTCAAATGAAATATCTTCATCATAATTTTAACCTGAATCCTACCGCAATGTTGAGTCTACACTGGATAACTGCTTTTTAAGTTGACCTAAACATGTGACCTTCACCTTGGACCTATTGCCTTAAAATACAATACATCAACCTCAGTGATGATCCTAAACTCATCTACCAAGTTTGATCCAAAGCATTGTAAAAATTGCTCTACCGAAGTTATTTTGCTCACACACACACACACACCACACACACACACACACGTCGAATTTGACCTTGCCATTTGACCATGGCCATTGCTTGATTGTTCTCAAAATTGAGTTCCTTCATTCTCGCCTAGTTATTAACATGTTAAGTTTGAATTAAATCAGATCACATATGTTTGAGATGATACTGACCCGTGAACTTGACATTTGACCTTTCCCTACGACATTAACCTTTTCTGATTTTTCTCACCAAATACGGGGTACTTGTTTTCATGTCATATCCTCAGTTCCTCCACATGGATGGGTCTAAATCAGGTTAATACTATTGCATTGACCTTACTATGTGACCTTGACCTGTAGCCTATAATTCAAGAAAAAAAGTTTTACACATTGCCTGCCGGACCTTCAACCTTTCCAGCAGTTTTGGTTTAAATCACAACAAAATTAACTGTGTTGTTATTGCTAACACCCATATAAAAGGGACAGATGTGGACCTTGCCCTGTGACTTATTGTTTTCAGTATCAAGGCATTTCATTCTAACCTTACCCTTAACCCTTCCCCCAAGTTAGGTCAAATATAAAAACTATTATTGGGTGAGTTAATTTTGCTTGGTTAACGTTTTTTTTTTTTTTAATGTGTACGACTCTGGGCATAGGCTTCACAGCTTGCTGTCAAGGCCCAGCAGTCCTCCTACATACCAACACCTCTACATGTTTGACCTAGCCCAGTGACTTAGACCTCTGACCTACTGAAATAATTAAAAAAAAATCATTATGTCTCCCCATTTGTTGTCCCCCAACCCTGCATGAAGTTTGTTTAAAACTGGATAAACACTTTTAGTTATTTTGTTCATGCATACGTGGACGCCACAGTCAAAACAACACCCGCTCATTATAGCTAACAGTGATAATTCTTAGGAGAGTAAAACCCTTTAATATAACCTGGAAGATAATACTAGTGTTGTGTCGATCATGATAAACTTAATTAGCACAGAACTGATGCAGATGCCATGGATGTTTGGTTGAGGGAGGGATTTTTACCACCCGTGTTGTGAAGCAAGCGGAGTGGTAATGTTTTCATTTGTGAGGTTGGCTGGCTGACTTTGTACTTTTTGTGTGAGTAAACAAGATGTCTCATGAACGGTTTGAGCTATCAACATGAAACTTTCAGGGTGTCAAGATATGGCCACAGTCTTGGACGAGTTCAATGATGGGCACTCGAGGTCAAGGTGTACCATTCTCCTTATATGTATGTATCACCCCCGTTATGTATATGTATATATGCCCCCCCCCCCTCACTATGTGCCCCACTAAAACTGCAGAGTAATCACCCGCTCCCAGGCTCAAACGCCAACCCATGCCATATGTCCTGGCATTCGAAGGCTAGCTCTCATACGGGCAACTACTGTCCCCGTGCTCCACAATTAAAGGCCGTAAATAGCTACTCCAGGACTTTCTTTACACCAGAGGCTCTTAACCTGGGGGGCACGCCCTCCTAGGGGGGCGTGAGTAAATTCCAGGGGGGGGGAGGCCAGGGGAAAAAGTAGGAATTTCTCTAATTATATCTGTAATTCTCGTAACAAGAGCGTGGCCAATATCAAGATAATTGTGAAAGAAATACAAAATATGCTTGGACGGCTTTATGAACTACGATAAGAAGTAGCAATACTTCTAGATTCACAGCAGAAGGCAGATCACAGGTTCCAGTCTGAAGGCTTTCTGCTGTCTCTAGCATACCTGGTGGACATCTTCGAAACGCTGAATGCAATTAGCCTTAAACTGCACCATTCGGGCCTTCATGGCCAAACTTGACCTCTGGAAATATCGAATTCAGGATGAAAATACAGCCAGTTTTAGTAACTTGGATTCTGCTTTCATTCACATTTACCTTGAATGTGTTGAAAAAAAAAAATAATAATCACTCATATGACTGACTTGAAAGCAGAATTAATCAGATACTTTTCAGATACAGATGAGAAGCGTGAAACCTGTAAATTCATCAGAAACCCATTTCAATATAAGGTAACTGATGTTTCAGACGAAGTGCAAGAGTATTTTCTTGAGTTGAAGTTCAACTTCTCAGCTGAGGAAGACTTCAGAGAACTGGATATTGAGACGTTCTGGGTCAAGTACCTTCCTGTTTACCCTCTGATCTCACATCAAGCTCTTCGGATTCTAACAATGTTTTCATCCACGTATCTTTGTGAAGCTGCATTTTCCATGCTCATTGTTGTCAAGACCAAGTACAGAAACTGGCTGAACGTTGAAGCGGACTTACGTTGTGCACCCTCTGGCATTCGACCACGCATTCAAGATCTGGTAGCTAAGAAGCAGAGTCGAGTATCTCATTAAATTAGTAAAAACATAACCTCATTAAATATGTTGGGTATATTGTTTGCACAGAATTCATGCTCAATAAAACGACTATAAACACCCTTTTTTTCAGTTTTTCCTTAAAATCTTGGAGGGAATTTTATCTGTTCGGTTGAAGATGGGGGGGGGGGATGGAGAGAAGGACCAAGTACTAAAGGGGGCGTGGAGGGAAGGACCAACTACTAGGGGGGGCGTGGTAGTAAAAAGGTTAAGAACTACTGCTTTATACCATCAAGAGGGTGTGACAAACATTTCGTAGCAGCAGTGTCTCGAACCGTTGTTTCTGACCGCCTCCTACAGTGTTTTAGTGCCACCAGCAACTCTTTGATGCCCCGCATCTCACAGCCTCGCCCTCTCCCTGCCTCTCGTGGCGTAATACCAGTAATACCGACTCTGCATCTACAGGTGTCCGATTTCCCTCACCAGTGCTGTTCTCTACACTGACCAAAATCCCGCACAGGCCGCAACTGTCGTCGTCGTTGCACCTGTCTTACCTGTTCCAACACCTGTTCAGACACCCGTTCATATTCCGGTGGCCCTCTCCAGCATCTGCCGTTCCCCCAACGTCACCCAAAGCATCTGCCACATCTGCCACCCACCAGCTTTGCATCTGCCTGTGGAGACATTTGCCCTCAGCCCCACCACTCACCCTCCCACCCCTCAGTGCCTCCCATCTGGTCTGGATTAACCACCCACCATGCCAGCCAACCCTCCTATTCATGTATCGACTCAAGACCAGCGAGTCACTCCACCTCTTCTAAGACTCATCCTACATACCTACTACAAGTTGTACTCACAGCCAGTCTCATCCACCACGCCCACCTGCCACTGACACCGCCCAGCACGTGACCTTCCCGTTCACCTCCACTACCGTCTCCTGCCAGCTGATCCACGCTCTCGCCTCTCCTCTTCGCTGCCCGTCCACACCCTCTCCACTTCGTTCACAGCTTAGCTGTGTGACTATAATAGTATACCTTCATCCACCCATTCTTGACTTTCTATAGAGATTATCCTTCTGATTTTCTCTACAGATTGGTATTATTGTCAATATTCATCTCCACCCCCTCTCACTTCATACTCACACTTCATACTTATCTTCACCGCCTGTCTTTATTACTCATTCCCATATCACTTTCTATTATTACGACCCACATCCCGTCATCTCCATACATTTCCATTTCCATTCTCATGGTACATTTACTCATCTCCATACTGTAAATATATATATATCCCTACTCATCTCTCATCTTACATTACATCACCACTCTACATGTCACACTTTGCATATATGGAGCTTACTCCAACCACTCTCAGCCACGATACAACGAATGCTCCCACTCCACCCGCCGAGGACAATTCAGTGATTCTACGTAGCGGACGCACGTATCCACGACCCAACTCCCAGCCTACCACTTTATTACCCACCACTTCATTCCCCGCCTCCCAACAAACTTCCCCTCCAGATACTACTACATCCAGATACCTCATACTCTACCCCTGTTACTACACAGCCTGCTTCTCTCCCTACTCCTTCCACTATCGTTAACTCTCCGGCCCCACTTCATCTCCCGTCTCCCTTCCCCTTACCTACATCTACCTACTTTCTCTCTCACACCCCTACTCCCATCCCTTCCACACTTCCAACCATGGAACGAACAACCCCTACTCCACAATCTATCTATCTCGACAACGCCAATCGTACCAAATTTACCGGTGAGGACTCAACTTGGTCTGTTTATGATTGCCTCAGAGATTTCGAAACCGACATCCACAGTCGGCGCATTACAGATGAAAACCTCAAAGTCTCTTATCTCATGAGTTGCTTACACCAAGGCAAATCGGACGTCGGATCCGCGATCCCTGCAAGACATTTTGATGGTATTAAAACCTTTGATGATTTCCGTAAGGAACTCATAACACTTTGTTGCCAGCATTCCAGTACCGCATCTAATTGGATTCACTAATCTCCTGAACCAGATGGATGAGGATGGATGAGAATCTGCACCCCCCCCCCCCCAACATGCCAAACGGCGCGAAGCAGCGAGATCCGCCAATTGCTTATAGGCACGAAATGGGTAGAGGAAGTACATGGAGCTCCTATGGTTTCACTCAATAAATTTGCAGATTTATTTGGTTACCTGAGATTCCTCTATTGGCTTGATCCTAGACAGAAAGAGATAGCCCTGGCGATTGGTTTCAATCCAGGAGATAAAATTGTTCAGATCACTAGAACCATCCATGAAAGATCAGGTTCGAACCGCACACGTCAGGCCACAAACCGCCCCTTGGTCTCTCAGGTCTGTCACGCTACTGCTCCCCCAGACCAATACCGCTCCCGTTCCACCACACGAGGCGGACCTCCCACGCATTGATCCAACCGCCGGTCGTGATCAATCTAGTGTCCAACAGAACAGACAATCCTCGATCCTCTGCTGGCACTGTGGTCAACCCGGACATCGAGCAAACAGTTGCAACCGTAAACACACACGGCCTCACTCCCAGACTAGACGGTGTATGCCTTCCCGCTCGCGTCGTCCTACATGCAGGTATCATAAAACAAGTACGACTTACACTACTGCGGAGTGTCGTTACCTCAACCGCCACCAGTCGGGGGAAGCACAGCGCCCGTATCGGACCAATATGACGTAGCAACAGAACACCAACTCCCCATCCGCCATGTTGGACCCATAACTTCCTCAGGTTTAGTCATTCTAGGACGGAGTAATGACATACCAACGTCGTTCTTCATGGACACCGGATCTATAGTAAACTTGATTTCTGATACCTCTTTAGACATCATTCAACGCCACCGCAAACACGTCAGTTTCCTTGAGCCCCCTGACATTCGCTTATGCTGTGCAGAAGGCTCAGAGTTTAAGGTCAAGGGAAGAGTCACTTTAGAAGTACAACTAGACAGCGCCTTGCTCCCTTTCACAATAGAATTTCATGTTACTACCAAACTAAAATATCCAGCAGATGCCATTATTGGCTTACCCACCATGGCACAACACTCCATTGCATTATTGCCTGCCTGTAGTAATACAGACATTTCTGGGTACCCAGTCTACAGTATGCAATGTCCCCATCCTGTACTGCCAGTAAATTCAGTCATTCAGTCCCCCCTGACTCTCGCACTCCCTAAGAGTACAGACAAGCCAAACCATCATCATCATCATCATCACCCAAGAATACAGAGATCATTCCCTCACTGACTGATAGCAAGGACATGCATTCCTCAACACCTGATGATACATCCTCTCAGCATTCAGACAAGGCTCTTCCAGCCTCCTCTAACGACAGCACTACAGCCGACTCAGACATGTCTCGGTTACCTACCTCACAGAGATTGACTGATGTTTTCCAGCATGCAGAGACGAGGCGTGCAGTAACGAATACGTGCACAATTTTGTTACCACATGAGTTCACCAAAGTCTCTGTTTGTGTTGTGGGTGCGAAAGAAGGAATGGATGTACTAACACTACTTGAGACGATATTAGAGGACAGCCTATGTTATCTATACTGGCTCAATGTCACCAATGCTCCACTAAAACTTAAAAGTGGTGTAAAGATCGGAGATTTCCTAGTATAACCAGCGGCCGTAATGGTGTGCCAGGAATCCTCTATCCCTGCTGTTCATACTGATGATAATAGTCAACCAACAGGTGTATGTGCCATTAACTCTACGTGATCTGCTCTGACTCGTTCACATGACCTGCTCTCAAATCTGACTTGCACAGATTTTCCACAGCATAAATCTCAACTGCTCAATCTTTTGGATGCTTTCAGAAATGTGGTAGCCTTACCCAGAGAACAGATGGGCAAGACAGACTTAGTCAAACATCACGTAGAACTAGTACCAGGAACTCAGCCGATTTACTTACCAGCATATCGGTTACCTCACTGCTTGAGAAAACAGACAGATCAGATGGTACAGAAAATGTTGGTTCAGGACATTATCGAATCCTCCGTCAGTCCATGGAATAACCCTCTCTTAGTTCCAAAGAAGGACGGCAACTTTAGACCAGTAGTGGACTACCGTAAAGTAAACTCCGTAACTGTTCCAGACCGTTTCCCGTTACCCATCCTCACAGATTTGTTAGAATCACTAGGTGAAAATAACGTAGTGTTTTCATCCCTAGACCTCCTCAGTGGTTACTGGCAGGTCGAAATGGAAGAATCCTCTCGCCCAATTACAGCCTTCAGCACCCATTCCAGACATTTTCAGTTTAAGAGACTTCCTTTTGGTTTGAGCAATGCTCCTTCAGTATTCATGCGACTTATCCAATCGGTCTTTAGTGGTATGATGAGACACTCTTTTTGCTTACCTAGATGACATCATTGTTGTAAGTAAATCAGTCCCTGACCATTTTGCCAAACTACAACAAGTATTGGAACGCCTACTGCGAGCAGGCCTGAAAATCAACCTCAGTAAATGTGACTTCCTGAGAAAGCAAATCAACTTTCTAGGACATGTTGTCGACTCACAAGGCATTCATACTAATGACGACAAAACTAAGGCTATCATCAATTTCCCATAACCTACTACTACTGATGCTGTCAGAAGTTTTCTAGGTCTAAGTGGTTATTACCGTAGATTCATTAAAGATTATGCAAAGATCGCCGCTCCTCTAACCCACTTACTAAAGAAGAATGTATCCTTTGTATGGACTAACGATCAGTCCCAGACTTTCCAAGCACTAAAGACAGCTCTTGTCAATGCCCCAATTTTAGTATACCCTGATTATACCAAACCCTTCCTTCTATGCACAGATGCCTCAGGCACAGGACTTGGTGTAGTTTTAATACAACTCTATCAAGCATTCAGGAAGCATGGAATAGTGTATGCTAGTCGCGCCCTTACCACCGCTGAACGTAATTACAGTGTCACTGATTTAGAATCTTTGGCAGTAGTCTGGTCCTTGAAACATTTCAGAGACATAGTATATAGTTATCCAGTGCACATGCCGGGGCCTTGGTCGGTTCGGGAGGCGAGGTAATGCTCATCGAAGATGTAGTCTCCCTGCACTACGATCTTGCGTCCCTGGCCGACGTAGCTCTCACCCTGCCTGCCTACTCGCACCGGCTGCACAAAATCAAGACCCACCTCACAGCCCTTATGCGGCAACACAACCCAAATCAGTATTCATATCATCTTTTCCTCCCACTCTCCTGGCAGTTGCAATACATTACTGGCAAATTCACTGAGCTCAATGACATATTCTCCATTCAGCCACCCGTAGGTCATTCTCTTGAAAAACGAGGTCTCATTGACCTCGGAGGTGAGATTCTAAGTGGCTTGTTTGGCGTCGCTGCAGCCCGTGACCTATCTGGCTTCAAATCGGACCTAGCTCATTAAGCTGCAGCCCTAGAATCTCAATGCCAAGTCATCAAGGTCCAACACACTATGTTACAGAAGATTACAGCCCACCTAAATGAAGTAACTTACACTCTGAACAACTTCACTGACATCTTAAAATAACACCTCTCAAATCTCAACGTTATTTCTCAGTTCTTCTATCTCAAACTCAACATGGATAATCTCCAACTAGCCATTGACTCTCTATTCTCTCAGGTCACTACCTTAGTTCGTATCCTAGTCGACGCTATTAACGGACGTGTCATTGCAGACTTAGTACCTATCTCAGCTCTCCGCTCTGTATTTGAATGGGCTCACTCTTCTTTCGGTTTATCCCCAGTACTCCCCTACTCCTCTCTCGAATATTACTATCCAGTTCTCGAGACCACTCTTCTCACCAAATACGTCGTCGTCCACATCCTTCTACGTTCTGACATCACCTTCAACCTTTTCCACATCATTCCCTTCCCCTTCCGATACAACAGCTCCTTATTGCAAGTCTCTGTTCCTTCAGAATATTTCCTCCTCTCACATGACCATCAATTGCCTTCCTTTCTACCACAGACCTCCAGAAATGTTCCTCCCTCACCCCTACCACTCGTCTCTGTGCTGCCCACCTTTTTGCTATCTTCCCTAGCAGCGCTACACCCTGTGAGTCTGCTTTAGTTCACAACCATTCCATATACTCGGCCTGTTCCTTTGTTCCAGCTCCTGTACTCCAAGTCCACCATGCTCACCTCAACCACGTCCAGTACTTATTCTTTACTGTTCCAGTCTCTGCCACCCTCATGTGTCCTGGTACTTCGGTCCACTCCGTACCTGCTAGTGGTCTCTACAAAACCCCGGACTATTGTACCGTCAAATCAGAGTCAGTCATCACTTACACCACTCGCTATCACCAGTCAGTCCGTAAACACTCCTATGACTTTTTCCAACCAATTGACATGCCTTCCAACCTGCCATCTGCTAACATTACGATTACCTCCCCCAACATGCTAATATTCCTCAACGACAGTGACTTCATTATGGATCAATTTTCTCTGGCCTTCAGCCGTTCATGGGTTCATCCAACCGTTGTGTTTCCCCCTGTGGTCATCTCTTTCATAGGTTTTTTCCTCATCATCTGTGCAGTGCACTGTTGTGTCCGGAAAATGGAACACAGACTGCAGGAAATCAGAATCGCAATTGGCATAGTACAACCTGCACAAGACGTTGAAACTACCTGTACTTAGTGCCTTCGCATACTGTGACTACCAATGCCACCTGATAAGTAACAAACTGTGGACAGAACAAGTACCACCAGTAAATGTTGGCATATCTCTGATACAGTAATGTGTGACATATAGAAACTAACATAGAAAAAAAAAAAACAAATGGAAAGACACCTGTATCCTATTTCACAAGGGTTATCTACAGTACTTATATAGATATAAGAACCCGAATCCTCCTTGTGTATCATATATCAACATGACTCCCTGTGTATCTTATATCAACATACCTTCCCTTGTAACAATGTATATCCCTAGCTTACATCCCCTTGACATGGCCATGTCCTCCCTCCAACCCCTGTATCATAATTCAACCCTCCCAAACCTGTATCATACTCCCTACCTCCGACCCCTGTATCATTATTACTCCCTACCATCCCCTGTATCATACTCCCTCCCTCCTTCCCCTGTATCATACTCCCCACTTGTGCACACCTCCCACCTACCTTAGTCATATGAACCATTCCATATACCTCCTCTCTAGTGTCAGGAGACACCATCTCAGCTACCCAGGGGAGTATTGTACCATTCCCCATATATGTATGTATCATCCCCATTATGTATATGTATATATGCCCCCCCCCCTCACTCTGTGCCCCACTAAAACTGCAGAGTAATCAGCCGCTCCCAGGTTCAAACACCAACCAATGCCATATGTCCCGGCAGTCGAAGGCTAACTCTCATATGGGCAACTATTCTCCCCATGCTGCACAATTAAAGGCCATAAATAGCTGCTTTGGGACTTTCTTTACACCATCAAGAGGGTGTGACAAACAAAGGTCAAGGTCACCAAAATGGCTGCCAAAAGTTAATTAGTTGACCTTTGGTGACCAAAACAGCTGCCAAAGGTTAATTAGTTGACCTTTAGTGACCTTGACCTTGACCTCGAGTACCCATTCTCGAACTCGTCCGAGATTTTGGCCATATCTTGATACCCTGAAAGTTTCATGTTGATAGCTCAAGCCGTTCATGAGGTATCTTCTTTACCCACACACAGACAAAGCCAGCCAGCCAACCCCACAACTGAGAACATTACCACTCTGCTCTTTTACCACCTGCGTTGCAAAGAGAGCAGAGTGGTGATATTTTCGGTTGTGAGGTTGGCTGGCTAGCTTTGTGTGTGTTTTACATCCTGAATTTGTCTCAAATCAGAAATGGAGCCGCAAAATTTTGTGCCGAGGAAAAACTTTCCATCAGCATGGGTGGTGAGATCCCATCGTGAAATGGTTTATAGTTGTGGCTGTCTCTTTAACATGATGAATCAAGTGGAGTGTTTTTTATGGTTTTTTCATGCTACCTCCAGACAATTTGTTCAATTTAACCCGCCGAGTCCCAACGACGTACGATGAACGTCGCTACGTTTTTCCGCGGACAGACCCAACAACGTGCATCGTACGTCACGCAATTGTAAGGCCCATTGTGTGCACATTTTTCAACATTCGCGGGTGATTTTTGGTAGGCATATGTGGGAGACTTTCCTCTACCTGCTGTCAAGTGGGGATACTGCCTGGCCCCTCCTAACCCCCCCTTCCCCCCTCCCCCTCACAGTGGGCAATTCACCTGTTAGCAGTAACCTAGCCAGTAAAGGTATGTTGTTCCACGGTCTCTCCAATGACGAAATTCATGGTGAAAGTGATTCCTGAGGTGGAGGACAAAGAAACAAAGAAGCTAGAGGTAGAAACAAACAGAAGTGATGAGGTGGTAATGTCATAAAGGAAGGTGCTATATACTGGGGTTTTGGGTAAGTGAACAATGCTTATAAACGCCTATATTATTGTGTGAAAACCAATATAGAATTGTACTACACATAAATTCCTACCAAATGAAATAAATGTGTAATTCAAAGTGGCTTGAATTAGTTAACCCTTCCATAGTTCGTTTTTTTTTTTTTATCCAGGTACCCCGAAAAAGAAGGAAAACATAAGGTTGAGTGACACCTGTATCAACATTTCTTTACCTCAGGATCGCGATTTCACTATGAATTTTTGATGTTTCTCACCAAAAGCGAAGGTTTCAGCCAAAAAACAAAAAATCGAAAATCGGTCGGGATCTGGGCTGGGCGGGTTAAGGAAGAAGCAATAATTATCTAGCACTCATAAGTTAAAGAGTCCATTTCAAACTGGCTAATATATTTGGAGGTCACATAATTAAATAGTCTTTGGTTTGGACCCTAGGGGAGAGGTAATCAAACAACACAAAAGAAAAGCGGCGTGACAGGTGCGGCGTGGTGGTGTGATAGACATCCACGGCATCTCCATACCCTCAGAAATGTCAACGTTCACAGGGAATGAACGGAAATTTCAGCAACAATACATCACATCACCATCACATCTTGCTGTGCAAACGGAATAGGATATAGAAACTGGGGAACTGGCTAGTTTCTAGCATGAACTGCCATGTCTAAGATAAAGGCAGTAGTAGCTGGGCAGACTGAGTTGTTGAAAGATTATCTCTTTGTATAAGGATAAGGCATTGGACATAAGAATGACTGGAAAGTTGTACCATGTACGGTACGAAGATCTGTATGATTGTACTCGTATAGATTATTTTTCAAGGGCTGTCATGGCTGACAGCTACTGCTGCCTGATTCAACAATTTTTACCACCTGCATGGTGATGCAAGCAGACTGGTGACGTTTTCAGGTGTGAGATTGGTTGGCTGGCTTTGTGTGCAATAGCTTGAGCTATCAACATGAAACTTTTCGGGTATCAAAATATGGCCACAGTCTTGGACGAATTCGAAAGTGGGCACTCGGGGTCTTGGTCAGGGTCACCAGAATGGCTGCCAAAGGTCAACTAGTTGACCTTTGGTGACCTTAACCCCGAGTGCCGTTTTGAACTCATCCAAGATTTTGGCGATATCTTGATACCCTAAAAGTTTCATGTTGATAGTTCAAGCCATACATGAAATACCTTGTTTACCCAGACACAAACAAAGCAAGCCAGCCAACCTCACAACTGAAAACATTACCACTCCACTCACTTACCACCCATGTTGCAAAGCGAGCAGAGTGGTAATGTTAACAGCTGTGAGGTTGGCTAACCGGCTTTATCCGTGTTTTTTACATCCTGAATTTGCGTCAAATCAGAAATGGAAGTGCAAAATTACGTGCCAAGGAAAAGCTTTCTGGCTGTGCGGGTGGTGAGTTCCCATCGTGACATGGATTCAAGTTATGAAGTGGGATACGTGGCAGCCTCGTCTGCCTTCAGCACATGGGAAATAAAGAACGTTTCAATTTTTGTAACATTGCTGTTACAGTTTGGCAATTATACTTAACCCGTCACGTCCCGACCGATTTCCTACCTCCGATACCCCCCCCCCCCCGACCAATTTCTGGAAAAAATTTCGGGCTCAAACCTTCACTTTTGGTGAGAAACATCGAGAATTCATAGAGAAATCGCCCTCCTGAGCCTATAAATGGTGCTACAGGTGATGAGTCAGGCTTACCTTTCGTTCTTTTCCAGGGTATCTGGCCTCAAAGAAAACGAACTATGGGAGGGTGTATTAATTCAAGCCACTTTGAATTACTTATTTACTTATTTATTTGGTACGAATTTATGTGTAGTACAAGATTATATTGGTTTTCACACAATTATATAGGCAACAGAGGCATTGTTCAGTCACCAAACATCCACATATGGCACCTTCCTTTACGACATTACCACCTCATCACTTTTGTTTGTTTCTTGCTCTAGCTTCTTTATTTCTTTGTCCTCCACCTCAGGAATCACTTTCACCGTGAATTTCGTCATTGGAGAGGCAGTGGGGCAACATGTCTTTACTGGCCAGGTCACTGCTAACAGATGAAGGGCTTAGTGTGGGGGGAGGGGGGGATGGGAAGTCATGTGGGGCCAGGCAGTATCCCCACTTGACAGCAGATAAAGGAAGGTCTCCCACATAAACCTACCAAAAATCACCCGTGAAACTTGAAAATTGTGCAAATGACTGACCTTGCAATTGTGTAACGTACGGGTACATCGATGTGTCTAGCTGTGTCAAAACGTTGCGACGTACCCATACATCGACGGGACACCTCGGATTAATTTGTGTGTGTTCTTACCTAGTTTTATCTCTACAGGAATGAGTTAAGCTTGTACTGTCCCGTGTATTAAATCACTTTTATCATACATATCCTTAAATCTATGAATTGTTTTGGCACACACTATTCATTCGATAGTGCATTCCACTGATCAATTGCCCTATTTGGGAAACTGAATTTCCATACATCTTTATCACCTCTCTTTTTTTGCTGTTTTTTGCAGTGTCCTTTTGCTGATGCTTCGCCGTAGGTTACATACTCATTTATGTCTATTTTCTTCCTATCTGAGATGAATTCCTTGAATATTAAATATATTGGTCTACTTAACTCTTTTGCACAGTCCTATAGCATCCAACATGAGATTTCGTTAGGACCATTTGCTTTTCCTGTGTCTGATTTACTTAACTCCTCCTGTATTTCTTTTTCTGATATTTGTATATCTGGTAATATGTGTGGGTATGCATGTTCCATATCATCTCCCTCAAAATTATTTTCTTCTGAAAAACTGATTGGAAGTTTTTATTTTGTGCTTCACATATATCTTTCTCTTGTGTATAGATGATCCTCTTGTCTGTCATGGATTGTATTTTATTTTTTATTTTGATTTTGCTTCGGATGTAGCTGTAAAATAGCTTCGGTTGATCACTATTATTTATAATGACCTCCTCAAACTGTCTTTGGGCTTCTCTTTTTATTCTTGTATAATCGTTTCTTGCCTGTTTATAGTTATTATATGCCCTCTCACTATTGTGTCCTGTGTATTAATTCCACAACAAACCTCTTTTTTCTTTAAATTTGTTTATATTCTTTATTAAATCATTCTTTATTTTCATTTCTGCTTCTTTGTGCTGTAAGATGTAATTTAGGACTCCTATTTCATCAAATTTACAGAATTTTCTATATTTAACATTTAAATCTTTTCCTCTATGCTGTTTTGCCCAACCTGTTTTTAAGAAGTACTTCAGGCTCCTTTTGTAACTTTCATTACTGTTATCTATGTTATATCCAATCCTGAAGTTGCAGTTTAGTACTGTATGGTCGCTTTTGCCGAATGGAGTGTGATACATTTTATTGTCAGTATCATTTTCTTGTTTATTTCTTCCTGATGGTACATCAAGTCCTCTTTTTCTGGCGTATTCCTTTACATGTTGTGTCAGGAAAAACTGCACAAGATCCAGGAGCTTTTGGTCCCAACAGCTTTCCTGGCTTTATATCTAGAGTGTTCCAATTTGTATTGAACTCTCCAGTTGACATAATTCTTTCAGATTTCTTCTCCATTCTATGTAGCAATGCTCTTAAACTCTGAATTATACTCTCTGCCAGGTCTCCATATTCGCTTCTTTCCCATGTGTTTGATCTGGGTGGCATGTATTAATTTGCCACAATATTTTCCCTTCAGATGTATTAATCTCTACTGTAATCAGTTCTGCTTCTGAGGGTATATCTAGTTCTTTTTCCTTGACTTGTAGATTTTTCTTTGTTAATATTATAATTCCTCCTCCCTTTTTTATTTTCCTATCTCTTCTCCATATATTGTATTCCTCTAAGTTTAGGGTATCGTTTTGATATCCTTGGTGTTAATTTTGTTTCAGTTAGGCAAATAATATGTGGTTCCTTTTCTTTGATATAATCTTTCATCTCTGATAATTTAGATATCATTCCATCTACATATGAGTTTCGTTTTCGTTTTCGTTTTTGAAGGCTGCAACATGCTTGCATGCGTCGGCCTTTTTGGATTGGAGCGTGTGGCATTTTATGACCGGATGCCCTTCCTGATGTCTACCAATGACCCTTGGGTGGATTCGATCCTCCGACCCTACGGCCAGAGCGGAGCGCTCTAACCCACTGAGCCACGGCTGCTTACATCAACTTAATCATCTTGTTTATATACTTGTCATAATTTAGGCCTACTACCTTCCTCCTTTTTATTCCCTTCTGGTTATGTATCACTTTCGTACCTGCAGTCCAATTATTTTGTAAAAAATTTTACTCTTCTCTTCCTCTGATCTTCCTTCATTCCTTGTTTTTGCCTCCTTCCTCACTTCTTTTAGTAATCCCATTTCCTCTTGAGTTAGGCATTTTTTTATCCATACGTTTTTGAATTCCTCTATTTCCATAAGTTTGTTTGCATTTTTTAGTGTCTCCTCCAAATTGTTCACACTCTGGAAGGTTAATTTCAAGGGCCTTGACTTATTTCTCTCATATTTCCCTAGCCTTTTGTGTTCCTCTGTCTTATTTACATATTTCCTCTGATACTTCATTCAAAGAGGTCATTTTATTTGCCATCTCCTTTTTGTCCCTCAAAATCTTGTTTATTTCTTCCTAATCTATACCAGTGATTACTATAGATTTGTTAATATTTACTGAATCTTTGACCAGTTTTAGATTGTTCTGGATTATTTTTTTCACTACCTTCTTAATACCTTTTTCTTTGACTCTCGTTTGTAAGTCTTTCTTTACTTTCACCATTTGAGCATACGTAGTTTCAGCATCATTTTTGTAACTTTGCATCGCTTCATTCACCTGGGGTACCTTCTCCTCAATATCACTGTTCTGATCTGTCAGACTGCTTGCTTTCTAAATGTCTTTGTATCATTTCTGAACTTGTCCATAATACTCTCATGGTTGACAACTGTGCTTGCCATTTCACTAATCTTCCTTCTAAGTGAGCCCACCTCAACTGACAGCTCATCTGTTGTTGTGTCTTTCTTATTTACTTCCCTTACTAATTTTTCATTTTGCTTCTTCTGCACCTGCAGTTGCTTCTTAATTTCATCCATTTCACTCTGAAATGCCTTCTGTAATCTGTTCACTCTCGCTACTAGTTTGTTGTATGTTTCCATTTCAACCAGTTCCTGGTAGAAATCATCATCCTATTTTCTGCTTTGATCCCTTTTCTTAGCTCCTTCCAAATTCGCTTCACTAAACATGGTGGTCATCTTGTGGTACTATGAGAGGAAATTTCTGCTTACAAGTACGCATCCTTGGTACAAGCACCATATTAAACAGCTGATGAGCTTGTTCAGTGCATTCCTGCACTAATTTACCATGTTCTGTTATTTGGACAACATTTTTGCTTAAACTTCCTCTTTTATATTACAGCAAAATTTAGTTTAACCTAGTACAGAGCTTGACTCATATAAAGATACTGTTTAGGTAAGGCCAGTTGTGGCCAAGGGTGGCGAGTGCAGAGTGATGTGGTGTACATGTTGCCTTTCCGACACCTGAACTGTGTGTGTGTGTGTGTGTGTGTGTGTGTGTGTGTGTGTGTGTGTATGTGTGTAATGGAGAGAGAACTACCAGTCACAAACTGGGATTCTTGTGGGTATCAGCTAACTATGGGATTTTGGGAAAGTTCTGTCTGTCTGTCTGTCTGTCTCTGGGTCAGTGTCGATAAATATTTTTAATCCCGTGACCAGATACCGGCAGTGCTTTTACTAACTGTGTATGTTAGCGTATGCATTTGTAACTTGGATTTTTATAGACAGGATGAAATATTGTTTAACTTTTTATGTGCATACCAAACACCAACAGTATAATTAAAAAGAATGTAATATTAAAGTAGCTGTACTTTATGAATCGTATGTTTTGCAGAAGGCGAATCAAGCTGTAATGCTTGTTCCCAGTAGTGTGTTCTCAAAACATTCTGACGATGGAATGAATAGTGTAATTCCCCGGTGCTTAGAAAGCTGCCTTGGTAGCAATTGATTATATTATCATAATCATGAATATAACCCCTTCTCCCACTACTTGGTAATTAAGGTAAATAAGATGCAAAAGGTCATCATCATCATCATCATCATCATCATCATCATCATCATCATCATCATCATCATCATCANGGGGGGGAGGAGGGGGGGAGGGGGGAGGAGAGAGAGGGAGAGAGAGAGAGAGAGAGAGAGAGAGAGAGCAAGCTTGTGTACATGTGTTTATACAGTATTTATGTGTGTGTGTGTTTTCAGCATGAGAGACAAACACGGACAAAAAGGTGACAGAGAGAAATGCTTAGCCACGTAAATATACGATACACAGGCAAGGATTCAAAGACAGCCACAAATACACAGAACTAAATGCAAATACAGATATGCAGACACACTGATACAGAGATACACATACAAAAAGATACACAAACAGAGGCAATGACATGGCGGATACAGTCACAGTCATTAGATTCTGAGACTCAGATACACATACAAAGGCACAGCAAATAATAAAAAAAAAACTCAAACATGAACATAGATACACAGACACACACAGACACAACATGCCAAATGGTAGATTCAGACACAGGCAGAAACACAGACACAGACACCTGGGCACAGACTATTATTCTTATATGTCAGGTGATATAGCTTTTGTCGACATGTGTGTGTGTGTGTGTGTGTGTGTGTGTGTGTGTGTGTGTGTGTGT
>JAGKTI010013858.1:2500-11566 GCA_018397915.1 Birgus latro
GGAGAGGAGAAGGGGAGGGGAGGGAGGGGAGGTAATGAAGGGAGGGGAGACACATGAGAGGGGGGTATTGCTGGGAGGGATGGTGAAGAGAAGAGAGGAGGAGGGACGGGACTCAACAGAATAGTTTCATAGAATGTTTACTGTTGTGATGAGAGAGAAGGCTTCAGAGAAGAAGAGAGGAGGAGGGGCAAGGATGTAACTGGGAGGAGTGCTTTAGGGGAGGGTAGGAGAGGAAGAGAGGGCTTCAGGGGAGGAGAGGTGGGGTTTCAGAGGAGGGGAGGCGGGGGAGGGCTTCAGGAGAGGGATAGGAAGCAAAAGAAGGGTTCCAGAGAGATGGGAGTAAAAGGAGGGCTTCACGGAAGGGGAATGGAAGGAGTAAAAGAAGGAGGGCTTCACGGAAGGGGAATGGAAGGAGACTTCATGTGAGGAGGGAGGGCTTCTTGAGGGGATAGAAAGGAAAGACTTCAGTGGATGAAAGATTAAAGTACGGCGTGCGAGGAGGGGAGGGGAGGGGAGGAGAAGAGAGGAAAGTGGATTGAGGGAGGAGAACTGTGGACATACGTGGGAAATAGTTAGGATTTTAGAGGGCGGGAATGGAGTGGGAGATATCAAACGACACCAGGGAATGGAGAGGAGAGGAGTCTTCAAAGGAATGGAGTGGAGGGGAAGGGAGGGAGGGGAGCATGGAAGGGAAAGGTAAGGGAAGGAAAGCTTAAACATGTGGAATGGAAGATGGAAGGGAGAGAAGGCCTCATACCAGAGAAGAGGAGAGAATGGACTTATGGGGAGGAGAAGGGATGGTAGAAAAAGGATAGAAGGAAAGCCTTTTGTGAAGGGGAGGGGAGAGGAAGAATGAGAAGGAAGAAGTTGTTATCTGAGGGAAAGGAAAAGAGGAAAGAGTGAGAACAGAGCAGGAAGGCGCAGAGGTAAAATAGGAGCCAAGCAGAGAGTAGAGATGTGGTTAAAATAAGGACATCGGAAGAGAGAGGAGAAAGATGGAGGGAGAAGAGAAAGAGAACGGGAGAGTAAAAAGATAGATGCTGAGAAGAAAGAGGAAGAGAAGGGAGAAAAAAGGTAGCACAGGGAAAGAGGATTATGGAAAACGAAGGATAGAAGTGAAGCAAAAGAAGAACTAGAGATAATAAGGGTGAGACAGAGGAGGAAAATGACTCATAATTGAGGATGGAAGGAGAGGAGAAGGGATAGAGAGCATAACACAGAAGGGAAGGAGGGAGAGATGTAGGGACAGAAGGAGTGAGCGAGAGGGGTAAAGAAGAGGAAAAGATGTAGGAAGGAAGGGAGGGAAGAAAGAAAGGAAAAAGGAAGAGGAAGAAGGTAGAGGAGGAGATCGGGAAAGAGGAGGGAGAGAGAAAGAGGGAGAAGGGGTGGAGGGATGGTTGAAAGTAGGCAGGCAGGCAGGAAGGGAGGGGCTAGACAACAGAGGGAATGATGGAAGCATGGAAGGAGGTAAAAGGGAGAGAGGTATGGGGTAAAGAAAAAGAAGGAGATAGGGAGAGAAAGAAAATGAGGGTGGGTAGGAAAAGGAGGGAGATAGCCAGGAGAGGACAGGAAAAGGGAGAGAGGTAGGAAAAGAGAAAGAGGTAAGGAGAGAATGAGGAAAAGGGAGGGTGGTAGGGAGGAAAAAGGCGGAGAGGAAGGAGGAGGAAGGATAGAGGAAGAGAGGGAGAGAAACAGGAGGCGGAGAGAGGAGTAAGGAAGGAAAAGGAAGGGAGTAGGGAGAGAAGTACAAGAGGGGAAATGGGGAAGGAAGAAAGTAAGGGAAGGGAGACAGGGAAGGGGTATAGTAGGAAGACAGACAGGGGAGGAGGAAGGGAGGGAGGAAGGAAAAGAAATAGATATAGGGAAAGAAAGGAGAAGGGGAAGGAAGATAGGGAAGGAAAGAGGAGGTAGTTAGAGGGGAGAAAGAGTTGTGGTGGTGAGGATCAAATGATGTGCGTGTGTGGGGGGGGGGGCAGCTCATCACTGTACCCTCCTTCCTGTTTCCATCTCTTCCACCACACCTTCCACCATCTCTACTTCCTCTGCGCCATCTCTTTCCATATCCTCTACAGCCTTTCTGTCCTTCTCCATGATTTTCATCGCTGCCACTATATTCTCCACCCTTTCACCATCTTCATCTCTGACTCCAACCGCCTCTTCGCCACCTCCCCATCTTCACCACTTTCACTATAATGTTCTCGATCCCCATCATCTACACCTTCACATCTTCGCCTCACCATCCTCATCACCTTCTTCATCACTTCTCCACTTCCACTAACATCTTTATTTTATTTTTTAAAGCTCCACCATCGACATTCCCATCTTCATCTTCATCTCCTTCTCCACCATTCTCTTCATCTTCATTTCCTTCAAAATATCCTCCATCTTTTCGACGCCCTCCACTATGCATCATCTCCATCACCCTCACCATCATTTCCTCTTCCAGAATCCCCGCCATTTCCTCAACCACCAACCTTAACATCTCTCTTCTGCGTTGGTGTCTTGATTCCTCACCATTTCCACCAAGTCCCATCCCACAGTCAACCATTTCATCACCCATGTACTTCCATCTCTTTATATCACCACCACAATCACATCCACGTACTGTACACCGGAGGAAAGTTCCGCGTTATACACTCTCACACCACTTCGAAATAGTAGCGAAGCAGTAGCCAACATTTATCTGTTTGGTAACTGTGTGAGAAGGATGGGGAAGGAAGAGGGAGGGGTAGGAACTATCAGCTCCCCCAGCCTTCCTCCTCCCTTAACCTCTTCCTTCCCACACAGTGGTACCAGACATTTGAGTGTCTGGCTACTGTTTCGCTAGTGGTTGTTTCACGCATAAAGGTCCGAACTGGCAGGCAGGTGTATAAGGCGGAACTTTCCTCGGCTGTACATATTCATTTCTCTCATCGCTTGTAAAAGCAATGTCCCACACTACCACTACCACCACGACAGTCCTTATCAGTACTTAGCATTCACCACTGTTGCTTTGTCCAGTACAGTCATCATCTCAGCTCACCACAAGCAACACCATTATATACAACCACCACCTCTAATACAACTGTCACCAACCATCCTTGTTACCATCTAATTTTGATATACCACATTTCCAACCACGCACCACTGCTGTCACAGATTTATAAATTGATTTACAAGCAGCACAAAAGATATTGTTATGAACTAAATTTATATACAGGAATCAACTGTATGTGGATATGTGATAACTCAGAAATGTGCAGAAGGGATATTGATTCCATCAGTCACAAAAGAAATCCAAGAAACGTAGCAACATATGATTTTTCAACGTTATACACGAAGATCGAACACGAGGATATAAAAAAGAAGTTGGAATGGACAGTACAAGTTGCTTTTAAAGGACTGAATAAGAATTTGATTGCAGTAGGTGAACATGAAGGATACTGGGTAAATAAAAGAGATGGCAAAAACCTGACGTTCTCAGAGGATCAGATAATAGATATGACAAATTACCTGGTAGAAAACTGCTTTTTTACTTTTGGAAATATGGTTTTCTAACAGTGCATAGGAATGAATACCCATGGGAACAGATCCAGCCCCATTCATGGCAAATCTATGCTTATATAGTTACGAATTCAAGTGGAACGAATGTCGAAAGTTAAGTATTCAGTAGCGAAGAAATTAAAAAAAAAATAGACGATTCATTGATGATATAATATCCTTAAACAGTGATGGAGAAATGAATGAAAGGATAAATGAAATATATCCGGAAGCACTAGTATTAAATAAAGAAAACACTGACAGCTGCCAAGCAACTTTTTGTGGAAATTAATATCAAAATAGCAAACAAAGTTATATAAACAAAACTCTGTGATAAAAGAGATTATTATAATTCTGAATCTGTATCATACCCAAATTTGTCGGGAAACATACCTAGAGTTCCAGCGTGTGGTGTATACATGTCTCAGTTGCTACGGGTCGCAAATGCAAGTACAAATTTGGAAAACTTTACTACAAGAATCCAACAGATCACAAGAAAATTCCTCAATCAAGGATTTTTCAAAACAGAATTACGTAAGACATTAAAGAAAACATATCATTGTCACTATAACTCTTTCAGACACCTGAAAGGAGAAATACACAGTCTTACAAGAGAAATATTTGATACTGCTATGGATACAATAGTATCCCAGGGCCGTCGACAGGCAGAAAGTGCTCACAGGATCCCCCCTGGCTCTGTAGCAGATTAACCCGTAATCACCAGGCTTGTCCGAGATTCCGAAAAGAGGCCTATTTTGCGTCGTGGACAAGGCAGTGTTAGGCCTATGAGGCTGGCTGCCCATGACATCTCACACTGAGATGTGCTGTTGCCGTGTGAGGTGCAATAATGTGGGTCCTGTCTCTACCATAGAGTTAGAGCTCCATTGTCCGGAATCTCGGACATGTCTGGAGCATAGAAAAAAAAAACTTCATTTTTGCAAAATTGCAAAAAGCAACCTATGGAGCATCACGTGGGACGTATGAACTCTACACTTACCGCAAGGACCTAGAAGATGAAGATTAAGATACTCAGAAATAGTGTAAGAAATAGAAAGGTAGGCTTATAAAAAAAGTTATTCCAATTCTCATTGTAATGTTAAGGAGGATGTGGTGGAACATGGTGCTGAAAGTTTAACTTTCAAGATTATTATGAGAATGAATGTCTGTTATTCGCATTGCCTACATAAATCAAATGCTATAAAACTGAAGCACACACTACCTATGGGCAGCTTGTCATATAGTGCTATTAGACACTTATTTATATACTCCTGTGATTCCTCTGATGCTTCACCATACATTTCATTCCACTACATTTGTCAGTGTGTGTCTGTTATCCTCTTCGAGGCCACTGCAGTATATCATCGCACACCATCATACCCTATAAACTACCGTAATATTCCCCATCAGCATACCATGATACACCACTGCACTCCATTAGAGAAGACTGACATGATGTTCGTGCGGTAACATTAACTGCACTGCCTCTGTCCATCCTATCCTCTCTCATACATATACTGTTCTTCTTTGTTTTTCAACTTCTTTCCCGATCTACCTATCCTATACCTGTTGTTAGCGCACTTAACCCAGCTTAATATAACTTAACATTCATTCTGCTACTTGTCTTTCTGGTCTGCCTCTCTCCTCCCAGCGTACCTAACCAAACCAAACCTAATCTAACTTAACTTAACCTTACCTAACATTTTTTCGACTTTTATCTCGATCCGCCCCTTTTTTTCAGGTTAACCTACATAATCTAACCTAACCTAACTTTACCTGACCAAACCTAACCTTTCTTCTTTTACTTCGCTCCTCGGTGTGCTCGTACCCCGCCCTGACGCCCACCAGAACACCTTCCTGGGCCAAGTCGAGGTAATGGGCCGGGTATTTGTCATGCGGCGGGAGAGTTACCATTAGGCCCGGCTGTGACCACCATGTGCCCTCACTAACACCACACCACCACCACGTACCCTCCTTACCGCTGCCATTACTACCGTCACCACCATCACCACCACCACCATATTCCCTCACCAACACACCCAACACCACGCCTCCTCCATGTTCCCTCGCTACCACTACCATTATCACACCTATCACTACCACCATCACATTCACCAGCATTTGCCCTCACCAGCACCATCACTACCATGTCACCAACAGCACATGCCCTCACCAACACCACACCCCCCCAACACTCCCATCAGCCCCATCCACCAGACACGACTGGGTGTCTCGGAGGTGAAAATAGATGAGGCACCGTAGTATGTAAACTTTCAATGAAATTGATCGCCGAAACCAGAAAGGATACAGAATTCACCACGTATGACAGGAAATACCGAATGTGTATATATACGAGTATATTATGCTGTAAACTGAATAAATAAAATTAGATAATTTTCATCAAAAGTTTTAAATATAGTCTTTACGTCATTGCTACCAGAACGGCCATGCAATTTTGGCATTTTGAAAGGCTCAACTAACTGACTGATCCAGTGTTAACTGTAAAAATCCTTTGCAAATTTGACCGTCCAATTTCTCTGTGTATCTTTAAAAAAAAAGGGGGGGGGGGTCAAGACTAGGCTGGGGGTTAAACAGCTACTATACGGTAGTTCTTTCACCCTAACTTGACTTAGATTTTCTTCCTTTCGTGGCATATTTCACATAGTTAAAAAAAAAAAAAAAAGCTACTGCTCCACATCTTTTCCACAGCACGTCTTCGCCACTAGCACCGTATTTCATTGTTAACCTGTTGTTATAGCTCGGCATTCAAGACAGAGACGGCAATATTAGGCCAAGTTAGAGTGTAGAAAGGGTATAGTTACTGTGAGGTTCCCGGGCTCACTAACCCAGGAAAGGCGGGTTGGCGGTGGTGGGTAAACAAATCTGTCATCAAATTCTACTTAGTAATCCCTCTCACCTCTCTCTCTCTCAGCAACATCTTTCCCCCCCCCCCAAAAAAAAAGAACTTTAAATGGCAAATAACATTATCATGGTCGTGTCAAAACTTCAACCTTCAGCCGTCCACTAAGTGTTGTCAAGCTTTCATCAACCCTTTCAGTTCGATGACGTCCTTTCTGTTTTATTCTTGCTATCCCAGGACGATTTTATACAACTTAGGGGAGAATTTTTGAACTGGGAGGGCTGCATATAGCCTCCATTAACCCTTTCAGTACGCGTTTCATTAACTCGTCAGGCGTTAGTAAAAAGTTAAATATTACGTCATGGGAGTGAAGGGATAACTAGATTTAATTACAAATGAGTCCAAAGGAAAGTAAACAGAAGCATATCTAATGGTCCTTTCGAGGCTGTGTGTTACAGAGAAGACGATGACTATGATATCTAATTCTATAACGTGAAGATAAGGACGGCAAACCATAACATTAATAGTTCTTCATCTCCAGACTCTGCCACATATCATTTATAAGCTATGATGATGTCTAGGTAAGCTGTTAGAAAGAGTTAAAGTTGAAAAAAAATAACAGTTCCTCTAAATATTTATAATATTCTTCATCATCATCTTTTCGTTTCTTCTTCTTCTTGTTCTCCTTCTCCTTCTTCTGATATACAACTATCCACTTTTTGTCACATACAGTATATACGTACAAGCACATGGCTTCCTGTTACCACTTTTTTTTTCTCTCTCTCTCTCTCTCTCTCAGGGTAGGCATCTTGTAGTGAAGGCGGACTTGAAAGCTGTATTTGGCCTCTGTTTCGAAAGCCTCCTCCAAACTTAAGTCAAATTGCCTGATTGTATTATTAAGCTAGCATAAATGAAGTCGAGGTGGGATTGAGGAGAACAATGTCGGAAGAAGTAGTTGCCTTTTTTTCTTATTTTCTTTTTTGGTCCATTTCTTTCGACATTTTGCTTGTTTTTCGTAACTTGCATGTTTCCCTCCATTTATCTTTGTATGTGTGTGTGTGTGTGACTGATACCTCTTTCTTCCCCCCCCCCCTCTTCAGTATGCTCATGTGTTGTCATTCATCCTGTTATCTTATCCAGCGTCAGTAACCGTCTTTTCTAATTGCTAACAAGTACTTGTCATAGGAAAGGAAAGCGAGCATTTCCTGTTGCATCAGTGCTTAACTCAGGATAATTTCGAAAAAGAAAAGAAAAAGAACTTGGAACACTTTGCCCACTTGGGTTTTCTGCCTGCTGCAAATACGAGTATTTGTCGACAGTTGACCACCATTGTGCATACATTTTAATATTGCAGTGAAAAGCGCTGAGGTGTTTGTAACCCTTAACTACATCGAGTTTCTTTACTGAATAAAATCGTCTGGAGTTGGTGAGAATAAGATAACCAGGTTTGATGATGGCAGGCAATGTTTAATCCAAGATACATAAGCAACAGCCCTCGCCAACATTGCACCGCCCCTCTTTACCCTACAAATCAAGCGTTTGCTTGGACATTTGCAGCTCGTCATCACCTCTTGTTTGCCATACCACTTCATATTTCAGCCGGGTCGTTAACGTGTCCTCAGGTTGCTTCATACAGTGCTTTAGTAACTCGTAGTGTCGCGATCAGTTGGCTATCTATCGTAATCTCCTCCACCTCTTCCTCCTCCTCTGTTTTTCTTTCTTCTTTTAGTGTTCGCATTGGTTTACGATTCAAAACATCTTACACAATTATACTGTTTTTTTTTTTTTCAGTAGGCCGTAGGTACAGTTTATATGAATTTGAGTGGGTGATGTCGAAGCCTACCGTGCAGAACAGATCTAACTATGACCTAACTGCCATGGAAACTGTGACCTTACCTTTAAAAAAAAAAAAAAGATATTCTTTATATTGTAAAAGGTTTAATGTTTAAAGACTATACTGTAAATATTAGTTGATAGCAAACCCTAATGAATATCAGGGACAGTATTTCCACTAATCATCACAAGGAGGCTCATATATCACAGTGCATCGTCCATGTTTCAGAGTGATGCTTGCGGTAAGAGGCACATTTCATTTCTTGGTTGACTGTACACACGAACTAACTCATCCAGTACGCGAGCATCAGCATCTGACTGAATAATATTGCGGTCATGCATTTCCAAAGTCCATGATAACCCCGTCCACGTGAGGCCTTATACACGTGCATGCGACGCAAGAGCGGATATACTGTATGCTATGTTTTACTCGGCGCGCTCACGTGTGTGTGTGTGTGTGTGTGTGTGTGTGTGTGTGTGTGTGTGTAAAAAATAATTTTAAAAATTTTCTTCTGATTTTAAGTAAACTTGGCGACAGAGGTGAGGGTCAGCCAACTAGTAACGTTCCCCCACACCCCACACCCCCTTTGAACAATAAATCAGAAGTCAGGGTCATAGGGAGGTGTCAGTCCGACCCAGCAAAGCCAACGCAAATTTGTAATTTAATTGGCACCATATTTTGTGGAGGGAACGGCAAGAACAAATGGATTTGATTTGGGGAAGCCAGTCAAAGGTCAAAGCCACAGGACAAGGTCAGAGTTCGATCCGTGTGTCCATGTGTGAATGGAATAATCAAAACAATTTTATCTGATTTGGGCCAAATTTTGTGGAAGTGTTTAAGATCAGCCAGAGTATTA
>JAGKTI010013859.1:0-10343 GCA_018397915.1 Birgus latro
TCAATACACTCCGCGCCTACTGTAGAATGACCAGAAAGGAAGCTAGAGATGAAGGCACAGATAGAAGGATAGAAACCGTAAGGGGGCAGTTTGGAAATTAAAGATTTATGCGAGACTCGATCGAAAGCTTTTGAGATGTCAAGTGCAATGGCAAAGCTTTTGCCAAAATCCCAAAAAGAGGATGACCAGGAGTCTGAAAGGTAGGTGAGAAGATTGCCAGTGGAGTGTCCCTGATGGAACCCGTACTGACGATCAGAGAGAAGGTTGTGATAGGAAAGATGCTTTAAAATTTTTCTGTTAAGAATAAACTCGATTACTTTTGAAACACAGGATGTTAAAGCAATTGGACGATAGTTGGAGGGCTGGGAATGGTCAACCTTCTTTGGGACTGGCTGAATGAAAACAAACTTCCAGCAAGAAGGAAAGGTACAAGTTGTCAGACAGAGGCGAAAGAGTTTACCTAGGCAGGGTGTAAGCACAGAAGCACAGTTCATGAGGACAACAGGAGGGACTTCATCAGGCCCATATGTATATATATATATACTGTAAATATATATATATATATAGATAGATAGATATATACAGTATGTAGAAACTAGTTGTAGGTGGTGGCACCCACCATCCACTCACACGATGCAGTGCTGCTTTGGGTGCCTGCCTTTTCCTCTCTTCCTTCCTTTCTCTTCTGTCTTTCTCTCCTTCATTCCTTGCTCATCCTTCTGCCTATGAGCGACTGTGCACTCCCTCTTCTGCCCTTCACTACACAGTCTCCCCAAAACTTATTAGCTCCCTAACAACACGAAAGTTAGCTCTGTTTGTTTGTAATAATTGATACATGATGATAGATTTTAAGGGTTAAAATCATCTGGACATAGCAAGCAAACACATCACTGAATTGAATGGGCTGACTTACTTTATCTGGCAGCAGAGTTTGGGCGTTCGTATGGAGACCTGGGATCCCCTGGTGAGTGTGAGGCGTTTGGGGACTCCAGTTCCCGCAGCAACTCCACTACCTCTTCCGAGAACCCCCCCTCCTCTGCCCCTTCCACCCCTGCTCCCCCTCGCATCCACCACCACCGCCCCTCACAGCCGGATGCAGAGGACCCTGTGAAAGAGGAGAGAAATAAGTCTGGAAACAGGGTAAGATTTAACCTGTTTGACTAGAGAACCTGTTCAGATTAGGATAGACTTTTTGATGTGGAGGGGATAGATACAGCCTTCATTAACCCCATTACCACTAGTTAGCTTACCATACCTGAATAAAATTATCTGTTAGCTGGAAATTACATCATCATCATCATCATCTGGACCTCCTTTCCCACCCTCGGGCAGGGTGAGGAGTAGCAGCCTCCAGTCAGGAAAAATACATCATCATCATCTGGACCCCCTTTCCCACCCTAGGGCAGGGTGAGAAGTAGCAGTGTCCAGACAGCCCAGGTTTGCTCAGTCCATTGTGCCACTTTTCCATTCACTCATCATTCAAGCCCCTGGAATCCTAGCTTAATCGGATACTCCAGAAACGTTCACCTCATTCCGTAGCTTCACATAAACGTATCTGATAGAGTCAGTCCGGATGCTGTCACATTAAAAAGGGGTGCCACATCCCTGATCATTCATTTCTTACAACATTCATCCAGCCAGCTCGATCTCTTGCCAGTCCCCTAGCCTCACTGACTTCCATATCTCTCTTCCTTACACACACATCCACCATATCCCTCCATCTTCTCCTTAGCCTACCTCACCTCCTCCCTCCTTCATATTAGCTCAGCTATACCTTTTTCACCCCTCTATTGTTATCCATTCCCTCCACATGACCATACCATCTCAGTACACTCTCTTCAGTACTGATATCCACAGACTTCCTCGCTCCACATCTTTCACAAATCACATTATTTCGTATCCTATCCACTCTCTGTACTCCACATACATTCCTCAGCAGTCCCATCTCTACTGCTCTCATTCTTGACCTTTCATTTTCATGCCACACCATAGTCTCACTTCCATATGTTAAAGTTGGCACTGACACTTCTTCATGTAAGTTTTGTGCAGCTGCAACGCTCAGGCCTGTGTGTCTTATATTTGTGGTTAGCGAGTTGGTTAAGGAGGAGAGGAAGGCCAAGAACAAGGTTGAAAGGTTTGGTTGAGGAGTGCACACAACTGAAAAAGATCCTCACTAGCCTGTGCAACATAAAAAGGGTATGTAGAACTGCTGTTGCCATTTAGAGATACTGTACTGTACTTCTTTTCTTGGGAGGGTGATGTTGGTATAATCGGGACCATACTTTGCCAGTTCACTTCCCAGGCTAGTCACAGGCCCCTCAGCGGAATCTTCCATCCTTCTTCCAGTTTTTTCATATACAAAACCGAAATAGGGACTTGGGGCTGCAACAGTAACCTTTCTTAAACTTAACTTATGTATAAGAGTACAGTACTTGCACCTTACTGAATTTGGCTTAACTCATGCAGCTACCAAATATTTCACAGTCAAATAAATGTTAGTGTTACTAAAAGAAAGAAAGTGGTAATATAGTAGGTAAATATGAACACTTCTGTATTCCAATATTGGTTAGGGGTCTTTATAAACAGAGGTACCTGATATTTCTGGATTGTAAAGCAACCATTACTAACCCTGGTCAGGGAGAATATTTGGGTGCTTTCCGTCTCAGTCATCTGTCTCCACAGCTGAACCTGGTGCGGCGTGTGTGTGAGCCACCCCCTTCCCGCAGCAACCCCCTTGCCCTCAACATTGCCCGCCTCCTCAGCAGCCCTGTCCTCAGCGATATGACGTTCATCGTTGTACCTCCTGCAGGTCACTCTTTCACTATTTTTTTTCAGCAATCCTGTTTTGTTTATACTTTCAGTAATCCTGTTTTGTTTATACTTTCAGTTTGGTGATCTCATCGATATTTTGGTTAATACAGTATGATTCATCTTAGGGCAGAGATTTTTTTATATCATCTTCATTCAGACTATTGTCTTATGATTTTATTCATCTTGGGAGTTATCTCTTGTAGTAAAGGGATTATAACCTGCATCCATTAACCTTATAGTATGATTTTTTTTCACCTTGGCTGTACTCTTTCAAGTTTTTGTTATCTCTTGTTATATGGTGACCAAATTTGGACAGGGTACTCTAATTTTGGGTGTATGGCTCAGTGGGTTAGAGCGCTCCACTCTGGCCGTAGGGTCGGAGGATCGAATCCACCCAAGGGTCATTGGTAGACATCCCGAAGGGCATCCGGTCATAAAATGCTACATGCTCCAATCCAAAAGTCCTCTATCCGGGGGCAACACCTTAGCCTTTTGGGGATACCAGGCGTAATTTTTTTTTTTTTTAAATGCTTCAGATTCTAATTTTTTCATGGCTTCTTAGCAGTTGATATACCTGTATATTGATGATCTATTGTCAGTTATAATTGGTTATTGGGATCCCCAAAATTGTTAATTGGTTTATGTTTTTGAGTTGGTGTTATTAATAGCTGTCTTTTTCATTTTTACTGCCAGTGTTAAGAATTTTGGATTCAGTATAATGTATTGTCTCCACTCTCCAACTTACGTGCTGTCCTGGAACAAGAGAATAACACTATAACATGATGCTAGTCACGAAGTAGTGCTTTGGGAAGGATGTCATGTTGCCACAGAAAGGAAACAGAAGAAAAAATTTCTGCCAAGTTAAGATGGATTGACCAAACATCATAAAATAAAAATCCATTGGCCATATTTGATATAAAAGTAGGATTATGTGATACAAAGTCATTTGCCAATATCATTTTCTGGGTAACCTGTGTTCAGATAACCTGATGCTTTGCAACAAAAACAAGTGTTGTGATGAGGATAGGTAGATTGAGATGGTTTGGACATGTGGAGAAGATGGGGGATGATAATTGGGTGCAGAAAGTGAGAAGTGTTAACGTTAGAGGTAGGGTTGCGAAAGGTAATTTGAAAAAGACCTGGGACGAGGTCATTGAGTGTGACCACAGTGATGAGAGACTAAATATGGAAGCTGCCAGAGATCGAGCAGCATGGAGAGCCGCCATTAGGTGATCAAGGCTGACGCATGCAAACATGTTGGAGCCTTTACAAAATGAAAACGATATATTTGAGGAGTTGCATGACATAAGGTCTTCTCATGCCAAATTATAAAAACGCCAGAAAGTAGGTTCATTGTTCAGCAATATTCACGCAGCCTTAACTTTTGTAATTTTAGTGGTAGTACATACATTTTTTTATTCCAGGAAATGTTTTTAAGTGTAGATTCGTTTTTGTTTTGTTTTCGTTTTCATTTTTGAAGGCTTAAACATGTATGCATGCATCAGCCTTGGTCATCTAATGGTGGCTCTCCATGCTGCTTGATCTATGGCAGCCTCCCTGTTCAGCCCCTAACCCTGAGGTCACACTCAATGACCTCGTCCCAGGTCTTTTTCGGTCTACTCCTTGCAACCCCACCCCCAATATTAACACTTCTCACTTTCTGCACCCAATTATCATTCCCCATCCTCTCCACATGCCCAAACCACCTCAATTTACCTCTCGTCATCACAACACCAATATACAGTACTCCAGTCCCATCCTACCTCTCAACTCTTCCATCATAAACCTAGCCCCTCCAGGCCTTGCCTTTCTGTATGTTTGAGCTTGTGAAAATCTTCCTATACTGCCTAGGTTTCACAACCATTCAGCATTACACTCCTAACACATGCTGCATACAAAGATCTCTTAGCACGTAGGGAGAGCCCTTTCAGTGTCAGGAGGGGCAACAGCTCCCTGAACTTCTTCCAACCACTTCTCACCTTATCCACAGAGCTAGCTCCAGCCCCACCTCCAGCACATAACATGTCTCCCAAATAACAAAACTTACACACTCAAGAGACTCACCAGCAAGTTCAATCCTTTCATGTTTGACAATCTCCACCTGCTCTCCCCGACACACTGCACACATGAAATCAGTATTATCTCGCGGTCTACCTCTAATACCACATCTCATATGCACCCACTTATCACAAACACTGCACAGGATAGAGTTACTTCCCATGCCCTTGTGGCAAATTGCACATGGCCACTCTCCCTCTTCTTGACAGTACTGCCACCAACCCTGGATATCATCACTTTTGTTTTATCTGCATTTACTCTGAAGCCCTTGTGCCCCATACCATCTCTCCACTTCCTAAATCTTTCCTTCGCCTTCCTTTCATTCTCTGCTGTAAACACCAAATCATAGCATACAACATCTGCCACTGGAGTCCATTTCTGAAATCACATGAAAGGGCTTCAGGTACCATGCTAAACAACAAGGGACTCAAAACTGACCCCTGATGGACACCAGCATTCACAGAAAACTCATCACTCAAATCTCCATTCACCCTTACCTGGGTGCAAGCACCCACATACACGGCCATAGCCACTCCTCCATCCCAAGCTTTCTCATTGCCCACTTCATCACTTCTCCAGGGACTCTGTCAAAGGCCTTCTCCAAATCAACAAAAACAAAGTTCAATTCTCTTTTCTTTCCTATATATTTTTCCTGAAGCTGTCGAACAACGAATATGCCACCAGTGGTCCCCCTTCCTGGCATAAACCCAAACTGTATTTCATCAATATTCACTCTTTCTCCAATCATACCTTCTAGAACTCTCTCCATTAACCTCATTATCTGATCTAATTCCTTTTTCCAGGGTGTCACCCTTCCCCTTGTACACATTTACAGTTACACTCTTCAGACAATCATCTGGGGCAACATTCTCATATATAATCATATTTATCTGGTCAGTGACTGACCTCACTCCCATATCTCCTGAGGCTTCAGTGCTCTTCTCTTGACTTTTCATTTTCATGCTACTCCTGAGTCTCACATCCATATGTTAAAGTTGGCACTACACTCCTTCATGCATGCCCTGTGCAGCTGCAACACTCAAGCCTCAGTTTTTTATAACAAATTCCAGTTTCTCTTCATTCACTGTAACATCACACCAGGAGTCACCTTATCTGTCAATAACTGTCACTCTACACTTTTCTACATTTACTCTCGAGGCATGATGCTCACAGAAATGTACAAAACCCTGCACTAGTCTACCAAGCTCTTGTCTGGTATTTGCAAGTAGCACTTCATCATCAGCATACAACAAATTTGAGATATTCCATCCATCACCATTCATTACCAATGCCATCCCTTCTCCATTACTTGTGTTTTTACTTCTCTCGTCACCACATCCGTATATACAGTATATTGAACAACCATGGGAACATCACACAACCTTGTCGCATGCCCACATTGCACTTAGATGACCGTTTACCCGTACACATGCCTCACTGCCATCATGAAAACAGAGAAATTTCTTTATTTCCCTGTCATGGCTATCCCCTGTGAAAGAGTTTCTTGGAGGGGTCAGGACACCAAGAGATAGATTACCGATGTACTGATAAGTTGCGTACATCAGTTATACAGATTTGTCTATTACAGTATGTAGATTTGTAGATGTATAGATACTGTAAATTGCTCATAGCAGTTACAGAGTATAGGTTTGCATATTATATTGATACATACTGTCAACAGCAAAACTCCTGTTCTCTCCAGGTTTTCTTGTTGTGTACTTTGAATAATCAGTCTGGTTTACAGTTACTAGCACAGATTAGTGTCATCAGTGTTAGTTGGCTGTGAATTCATCATATTAGTATTTAAAGTCTGTGGAGAGAGAAACAGGAAAAGTGACAGGACATTTTGCTGCTGATAATAAATTGAAAATGTTGTTGTTATGGATGAAAAGTGTTATATGAGGTCTGTCTGAAAGGGAAACGAACTTTCGGGAGAAAAAAAAAGTCTCTTCTCACAACTTAATCGTACTTATTCAAGATACTCTTCTCCACTGTTCATACAAGGTGCCCAACATTTTTTTCCAGTTCTGGAATGCGTTTTCAGGAACAGTGCAATGTTCTCAAAGTGAATTTTCTTTTCTTCAGCCATTTGAAACTGACGACCTTTCTGGGTGGATTAAAATTTTTGGAACAGAAAAAAAGTCCTCAGAGGCCAAATCCGAAGAGCAGTGCGACTAAAGGATGATAGTCATGCTTTGCCAAAAAGTCACAGATAAGGAGCGACCCATGAGCTGGTGCATTGTCATGGTACAGCATCCAGGTTTTGTTTGTCCACACCTCAGGCTTCTTCCTTTGTGCTGGCTCTCTCAAATGCTGCAGGATGTCCAGGTAAAACTTGTTATTGACTGTCTGACCATGTGGAACAAACTCACAATGAACAATATCCATCCAGGAGAAAATGATGAACAAGATCACCTTCACATTTGAGTGACTGATGTGCTTTTTTTTTGGTTGCAGTGACAATGTTTCAGCCTTCTGTGACAACTTCCGTTTTGTTTTTACATTTTACCAGTACACCCACGTTTCATCACCCATTACTACATTTTTCAGAAAGTTTCATCAGCATTCAAACAATCAAACAGCTTGTGACTGACTGACACAATTCTGTTTTTGCTCATCTGTCAGCAGACACTGCACAAATTTTGCAGCAACACAATGCATATTCAGTTTTTCAGTTAAAATTGTGTAGCAGGAACTTTTAGATACCTATTTATTCCTGAACTTCACGGACACCCAGGCAATGATTTCCACGGATTAGAGCACACACTTTCTGAAAGAGATCATCGTCTGTTTTGTGGAAGGCTGTCCAGATTTGTGATAGTCTTCGATGGATGTTCTGCCCAATTTGAACTACTGGAACAACTTGTGACATTGCATAAGGCTCAAACAATCCTCCTCATAAGCCTTTTGCAACATTTGAAAGTCCCTGTTAAAGGTTTTCTCAGTTTGAAACAGAATTTCATGCACACACCTTGCTCTTCAAGATCCTTCATTGTTCAGCTGGCAACAAATCGTCAAATGCCCTAACACATGTTCACTCCTGTGTGTGTACCTCAGTGACTAAGTGACTTGGCATGATGCAGTTATAATTAGATAAAAAATCAAAGTCGCTGCCACATAGTGGATCTGTCATGAGCATTCTGCACTGGTTCGTTGGTGCGTTATTTATACAGTACAGTACTTCAGTTTCTCATTGGAATGCTCTTGTATGATTTTAATATGAAATATGGTAATTGTATCATGCTGTTTATTTTTGCAGATGATGAAGCTTCTCCATCATCAAGCCAGGAGGACCTTGATGCACTGGAGGGCCATGAGAGCAACCAGAGTGTAAATAAGGAGGGTAGGAACCTTGGCAGCACTGAGCACACCTCCGACACCAGTAACCTTCCACAGGTGATCCGGGTGTCATCTAATGTGGTGCGCAAGGTGAAAAAGTCCCTCAGTTTAGATCGTCCATCCGTCCGAGTACCCATGCCCACACAAGCCTATAGCCTTGACTGTGATGCCATGACCTGTCTCAGCACTCCCTCCACCATACTTCCCTGCGACATTAAGCAACTCAATGCAGATAACAACAAGGTGGCTAGACAGGGTAGGGCAAACGAGAGAGTCACTGGTGGCCAAGTTAATTGTGATGATAATATTAAGTTCAGTGTTGACAGTGTTATGTTAAGTGTTGATGGAAAAGAAAAGCATAAAGCCTTTATAAATATAGGTGCTGAGAGGAACAGAACAGAAGGGGCGGCGGTTGGACAGGACAGTGATAAATCTGACGGTAATATAGAACTCTGTTGTAGACTAAGACATACTTTGACTCTGAGTAAAGATTCTGCTAAGGGCAGTTCTGTTCCAGAAGGTGTGTGTGAATGTAATAATCCTGACAATCATTTAGTGAGACCCTTAAATTTAGGAGACCTGGAGGTGCCTGGGGACCAAAACAATATTGAAAGTGAGTCAGCTGAAGGAAAGGATTCAAAAAGAGAAGGAAGTGCTGGAACACGGCTAGAAAGTGCAAGTAGGGGAGCCAGATGTCTCCGCAGATCAAAAAGATGCTGTGAAAATAATGTTAAAGTACGTTTAGATGAGGCAGACAAAACTAGACATGAAGGTGAACAGAAATCCAGTGATGCACAGAGTATTGAGAATGGGAAAGTGACAGAACTGAACACTGAAAAGGAAAAAAAGGCTCGGCTAACAAAGACCCCAAACATTGTGATTGAGGATGGTACGCAGGGGAGTAACAAATATGCAAGTGTAGAGAAGGAAAGCACCCATGAACAGCAAGGGCAGTGTAGTTGGGAAGGTGTGGAACTTCAGGCGCATCGTGTGGTGGTGGCAGCACGCTGTGAGTGGTTCAGGCGGGCACTTCTCTCTGGCATGCGAGAGGCCATAGACAGGTAGGTATTCTGGGAGGCTTCTCAGATGAAAAGGATTTTGGAGGTTTATGCATTACAGTATGCACTTTTCTACCTATTATGTTTGCTGTCTGCTGAAGTGTGACATTACAAATTAAATCACAGTGCAAGAAAATCCCGTTTCACAAGTCTGGTATTGAACTGGAAAATATTTGTTTGTAGTTATGATTATTGGTATTCAAAATACAGTTCATTTTTTAAAACCAGTCCAATAGGGAAGTTGAGATTGAAGTCGTCTTCATCATCCAGAGAGATTGAAGTTCCATAATTAATATCTTATATATACATATATAACAAGTAATTGTTCAACCATTCTTAAAAGGTACAGTTAGCTAAAGATTGATTCCAGGGATGCTGTAGATATGCAGCAGAAAGAAAACAAAAGATACCATGAATAATAAGGCCATCTCTATTTTTTCAAACATTTTACACGTTGTTGCAATGTTGAGTCAAAGCTTTCAGACAAATACAGTAATGATATAGTAACGTTATTGTTTGTACCATGTTTTCTCATCTTGTTCTAATTACAAAAAGTATGTTAGAAATGTCTCATTGCAAAACAGTCAGTCCCCCCTCCCTTCTTGTGACACTACCTTAGAAGAGTACTAAGTTGGTGAATAAGCATACCCAGTATGTCGTACACATTATGTTGCTACCCCGTATGTACCATTGTGCCTAGGCTTTTGAAGCATATTGTATCTCTGCTGTATTCTTTTATCATCATTGGTAAATATTTAGTATGCTTATAATGTTGCTAACTCAACACCTCTCGGCATATTGATGCGAGGTGTTAACAGCCTTTCACAGCACTGCACATATAGTTCAGTATCTGGGCATATTTCTTGATGAAAAATATGAATTTAGGCATAGCCATGAGTGGAGGTGAAAATGGAGAAAAAATAAAACCAAGTAGATGATAATTATATTGCTTTAAAACTGGCATGAATGTCTGTATGTTTTACCTTATATTCAGTTGTTATGATGTAGAATATTGTAGTATATTTTGTAAGAGATTTTATTGTAGCCCTTTTAATATTATGTGAATATACAGTATAT
>JAGKTI010013860.1:0-11771 GCA_018397915.1 Birgus latro
TGTATATATATATATATATATATATATATATATATATATATATATATATACAGTATATATACACAGTCAGGTCGCCTGTGGTGCGGCTAATTAGTTCTGGAACAATCCCGCGCCATAGAAAATTGTGCCATAGAAATAACTATACTTAGGGGGAAAATGGAATTTGGTTCTGGATGCTTGCCCAAAGTCCCCCTTCTCACCCCACTTCTTCCCATTTGCCCCCACTTTACACAGGCACACAATCAAGCAGTCAGTCAGTGCATGTATTACACATAACAATAGGCACAAAAAATGGTAGGGTAATCAGCTTTGTGTCTACTTGGGCATAATACAATCGTTTTTAAAACCACTATGAACTGGTTAGCGATGAAGCATCTATCTCTGAGCTAAAGACGAAGTATAATGCCTCCCATCATCATCATCACGTATATGAGAATGATTATTAATGCGTTAAATGTGAGTTTTGTTGACACCTGAGCATACAAACTTTATCAAATAAACTTCTTCAATCAGTCTTCACCAGGCAACCTCTGGCATCTTTAATGTTTTGGTTGGTCAGCTGATTGCTGACCAAAACATTACAGATGGCAGAGGCTGCCTGGTGGAGCACTGATTGAAAAAGTTCGTCTTAGGTCAGATAGGTGCTTCGTCACTAACCCGTTCATAGCGGTTTTACGAACAAATCTATAAATAGTCACAATACCCAAAGAATCTTTAATGTTTCATTACTTAACCGGCTGAGTCCCTACCGTTTTTTTACCCAACCTACCCCCAGATCCCGACCGATTTTCGACTTTTTGTTTTTTGGCTGAAACCTTCGCTTTTGGTGAGAAACATCGAAAATTCATAGTGAAATCGCGATCCTGAGGTAAAAAAATGTTGATACAGGTGTCACTCAACCTTACGTTTTCCTTCTTTTTCAGGATACCTGGCTAAGAAAACGAACTATGGAAGGGTTGACTAATTCAAGCCACTTTAAATTACGTATTTATTTCATTTATTTGGTACGAATTTATGTGTAGTAAAAGTCTATAATGGTTTTCACCCAATAATATAGGTGTTTATAAGCAATGTTCACTTTCCCAAAACCCCAGTATATGGCACCTTCCTTTATGACATTGCCACCTCATCACTTCTGTTTGTTTCTACCTCTATCTTCTTTGTTTCTATGTCCTCCACCTCAGGAATCACTTTCACCATGAATTTCGTCATTAGAGAGACCATGGGGCAACATACCTTTACTGGCTAGGTTGCTGCTAACAGGTGAATTGCCCAGGGTGGGGGGGAAGGGGGGGTTAGGAGGGGCCAGGCAGTATCCCCGGTTGACAGCGGGTAGAGGAAGGTCTCCCACATATGCCTACCAAAAATCACCTGCGAATGTTGAAAAATGTGCACACAATGGGCCTTGCAATTGCATGACGTACGGTGTACGTTGTTGGGTCTGTCTGCGGAAAAAAGTAGCGACGTACACCGTACGTCAGTGGGACTTGACGGGTTAACATAATGAATATGGTGAAGTTTAACCTCTTCATAAGAGAGAGAAAATTCCACAGTTGGAGCACTTTAGTATGGAGCTAAAGTGGTCTCCATCTTCTTTGTTTACAAACAGGGGAGCGCACTGCCTGCCAGGGGAATTTGCCCGGGTGTTTCAAAACTTGCTGCGCCATCGCACCATAGGTGTTCTATTCATGTGCTTCAGTTTTTTTTGTTCTGGCACCTTGCCGTGTCATAGAAGTTCGCGTCATGGAAATTCGTGCCATAGGTGACTTGATTGTATATATATATATATATATACAGGTTGACATTAAAAAATCCAGCAACATCCGGACCTGAGGAGTGCCGTATTTTCAAAAATGCCAGATTTTTTAAGGTTATATATGCTGTATATATTTAACAGAAAATTACTACCTGTACAGTTCTTGAAAGAAAGAAAATTAAACACTAAATGAAAAGCAAATGAAATTTTAATGTTCACCAACTAAATAAAATAGTTCTACAGAATTTTAATGTCATATGTTCCAGAAATGGTTCGCACAGACACGCCGCTATTAAGTTTTTTTTAGCAATTTCACTTTCTCTGTGATCAGCAACGCACGATGTTTACGTTTTACGCCACCTCTTTTCTTTGCTAAATCCATAATGAGGCTATACAGCAGCAAATAAATGATAAAATGAGAAGGAATGAGCTGGAATGCCTGTTAGCAGGTGCAAGCAAGACCCAACAGCTGATTCTGGAGTACAGCGCCATCAGAACATAAACGGCGCCTCCGGACAACAGTGGCGCGCCAACACGGTAAATTTGAAAATGCTCTCCAAAATCCATGCCGGAAATCTGAAGGAACCGGATTTTCGATGGCCGGATTTTTTAATGTCAACCTGTATATATATATATACAGTATTAGGGTGTTCAGCACTTACAGGGGAGAAAAGAAAGTATTGGATATTTAGGTAAAAATAATCTTGTTATTTTTAATGCATAAAAAACTCAGTTCTTACACTTATCAACCCGACAAAATCTTCCTCAGGATTACCCACTAATGTTTAATATTGTCCAGCTCTGTCCTGCATCATCCTTGAACATGGTTGGGGTTTCATTCTCTCGGGATTTGTCTTGGAAAGAACATATTACACGTCTTGTGAAATCTGCTTCCAAGATATTAGGTGTGCTAAGCCGATTCCGAACTTTCTTTACCCCTGCACAGTTGTTGACCTTGTACACGGGTTTTACTCGCCCCTGTTGGGAGTACAACTCTCATGTGTGGGGAGGCTCCCTACATGCAGCTCTTCTCAATAGGGTGGAGTCAAAGGCTTTTCGTCTCATTAACTCTCCTCCTCTTAGTGATTCCCTTCAACCTTTGTCTCTTCGCCGCACTGTTGCATCTTTATCTCTCTTCTATCGCTACTTCAATGGTCACTGTTCCTCTGAACTGTCTGCTTGCATCCCCCCACCTCTATGATGGGCACGTAGTACCCGTCTAGCAACAAACTCTCATCTCTTTTCTGTCCAAGTCTCTAATGCAAGAGTTAACCGTTACTCCCATTCCTTCATTTATGCAGCTGGTCAACTCTGGAACGATCTTCCTCTGTCCCATTCCTTCATTTATGCAGCTGGTCAACTCTGGAACGATCTTCCTCTGTCTGTATTTCCTACTTCCTATGATCTCCAGTCTTTTAAACGCAGTGTGTCCAGGCATCTCAAAATGAACTGATCTTGAATTTGGCTCTCTTTTGTACTGTTTTTGCGTTTTCTTGGAAGGAACAGTATGCAGGCCTGTGGCTGTTGGTTCCTTATTCCTTGCATTAAAAAAAAAAAAAAAAATGGTGGGCAAAGTATGCAATCAGTTAAACATTACAAAAGCATTCAAGCAAAAATTTATGGTGTTCTATCAGTGCAAAGTCGTGCCTCACTACCCCTGCATTCTATAAACCAGACTGATCTGAGTACATGATGGGTATGGTGAAGAAAGGTAAAAATAAAAAATGTGGTACAAAAAGAAATAATATTTTTGAGCTGTACAACGAGCATAATCAGTTTATTACATGTGGGATTTTTTGGTCAAGTCATAGGGGGCTTTGTGGTGCTGCACAACATAGAAGATCAGCTGTCGTTCTTCTTCATTCTTCGTCAGACCACTGTTGTAGTCCATTGCCAGTTTGACTGCCATCTCAGCAGTGTCATTGACCAGTCTGAGGTGGGCCATGATATCAGGAATGGGACAGAGGTCATTGACGCTTGTCAGAGTATCCAGCTTCAAACACTGGAAGAGGTTTTTCGACTTCTGGGTGACAAACTTGGAGATTCTCAGATCTGATGCTTTATCAATGTTCTTCATGTTCAAAAGGTGCAGACCATTCTTCCTCAGCAGTGTTGTGGTCATATTTTTCAACATTTCCTGCTTTTCCTCAGCAGAGACTGTGTCAGAATACATGGGTAGTGGAGCCAGGTCCTCGTGGAGGTACCAGAGTTGGCTTTTGACTTTGTCCAATGCCTTCTTTGCTACAACGGGATCTACGTCTTTGACTTCTTCAATCTTCTTCAGGATATTGAGGTCATTGATTGGAGTGTCGACAGCATTTAGGGCTGCAGTCCAGTGCATCACATAGATGGTGACAAGGAAGACACAGTTGCGTTTGATGGCCCCCTTTTGATACCATGTGAAGTGGAAGGAGGCTGCATCCTTCAGTTGATTTCTGAAAAGGAAGATCTTCAGGCAGTAACAGCCTTTGGCCATCCAACATGCTCTGTGACAGGCACCTGAATTTTGAAAGGTCATCCGTGCTGGCTCCTTGTTGAGGAAAGCCAAAGATAGCTGGAGGAGCTCATGGTAGTCTTCACAGGGCTGCGCACAATCAGTGTGGTTGAGTATGAAGTGTTCAATGCCATCGGCTCTGTTGGCAATCCACAACTGAGATTTTTCATCTAGGTCATCATCTTAGGAATTGAAGGAATCTGTGTCAATTTTGTTCCAGAACTCTTTGAATCGACCGAGAGAGGAATTTCAGGACCAGAAGAAGAGAAAAAGAGGTCAAAGATCCCTGCCACTATGCATTCACACATGTGGTGTCTGCATGCTAAGAACAACAGCGGGACTTGGAAACCTCTTTCAATGAAAAAGCAAGCTCTGCTGTGAACCCCGGTGTTAGATGCTGTAGTATCAAAACAGAGTCCTGCAATCTAGGGCTTCACTTCCGGCCATTCGTCTAGAGTCCGTAGCACTGCCACTCCCATTGCTTCGCCCGTTCCAGCAGGGATCTTAGGGATTGCCAGGATCTTCCCTGTACCAATCCCTGTAACAACAATCGCCAGGCAATCACTGCAGCTGCTACCATCGATGTTGGGCAAGAGCTTTCCATCAAAATAGAGAATCAAGAGTGTTTGTGACTGGAATTCTCTTTTGATCTTTTCAGCGATCTCAGTCCTTGAATCCTTCCGAACAGAGTGGAGAGATCCAACAGACAATGTGAGTTCCCCCATGTCAAGCCCTTCTGTGATCGAGGCGGGAGAAACCTCTTTCAATGGCAAAGCAAGCTCCGCTGTGAACCCTGGTGTTAGACGCTGTAGTATCAAAACAGAGTCCTGCAATCCAGGGCTTCACTTCCGGCCATTCGTCTAGAGTCCTTAGCACTGCCGCTCCCATTGCTTCGCCCGTTCCAGCAGAGATCTTAGGGATCGCCAGGATCTTCCCTGCACCAATCCCTGTAATAACAATTGCCAGGCGATCACTGCAGCTGCTACCATTGATGTTGGCAAGAGCTTTTCATCAAAATGGAGAATCAAGAGTGTTTGTGACTGGAATTCTCTTTTGATCTTTTCAGCGATCTCAGTCCTTGAATCCTTCCAAACAGAGTGGAGAGATCCGACAGACAATGTGAGTCCCCCCATGTCAAGCCCTTCTGTCCTTCTGTGATCAAGGCAGGAGTTACCACCTGCATTGCAGCTCGTGTTAAAATGAGGCATGGGTTTGAGAAGGCCAAAGAAAAATTGCAAAGTATGATGTAGTTCNTGGCCTAAAAAAAGAGGTATTGTGGGACTTTTGTTTGTTATATTTATGTATGTATATATATATTTATATATATAGATATATATATATATATATATATATATATATACACACATATATATATATACAGTAAGTCCTCATTTTTCGCTGTTTTGATGTTCCACCAAAACGTCGCGAAACGTGAAATGACGAAGTGTGAAGTTAAGAATCAATGGTAAAAATAGATGGTCTTTCCAGTGGGACAACTACCTTACCCTATGAAAGTCCTATAACACCAAACAGGCCCTACCCAAAATTAAATATGGAGTGTTTACTAGTTGCTTATACAACATAACACAATAAACATGTACCTGAAATGACATTAGAACTGCTATAAAGAGCTGCAACACCAACAAAAATCCTTACCAGAAATAAAGTAAATATTGGCATGAGTGGCAGGTGAAGGTGTGTTGAGGGTGGATGGGCTAATTACTGGGTGACATGGGCCTCTCTGGGGAAGCCCTGTCACCTAAGCTGAAGCCCTCGAAGTCAAATTCAGGCTTCAGCAACTCCACTTCCTCTCTGTTCACTTCTCCTCCTTCATCCTCCTCTCCTCTCCTGTCATGTCTAAGTCTTGCATAATGGCAGCCACATTCTCTGTCACATTAAACAAATGTGTGACCCTGGCTTGTCCCAGTTCCAGTAGGTTTCTGTTGTAGACTGCCATCAATTGAGACTTCAGATCATTCAAGGTGGATAGAATCTGGGTAGCCTCAGGCATACTCCCAGTGTATGTCTCAAAGATTGTTGCCATGTCGGTTATGGTGAAGAGGCTGTGGGACAATTTCTGGGTGGTCATCTTCTGTGCAGTGTGATCTGGCCTTTCATTCTCTTCACTAGAGTTCATCTCTTCCTCTGTTATGTCAACCACACCTGAGTCTAAGTCGTAGTGTGTCAAGTGGTGTCTTACAGCCGTTTCGTCCACCTCTGCTGTGTGTAGGCTTGTGCGTCTGATCGCACAAAAAAAAAAGCTCCATTAGGTGACTATTGATACAGTAAAGTACAGTGGCATAAATAAAGGTTGGGGGGGGGGAAATTTACATTATTGTTATTTTACATGCACTCACCAGCTTGTTGAGAGGTTCCTTGTTATTCCTTAGGGGCATAATGCAACATAACAGTAACCAACGTTACCGATTTTCATTACAATACTGCATATTCTTCCCCTGAATTGTTCTAACTAACACTTGGTTGGTTAACTCTAAAAACTAACTCCATTAGGTGGATATTGATACAGTAAAAAACCATGGCACAAATAAAGGTTGAGGGAAAAAAAAACACACACATTTACTTTATTGTTATTTTATATGAACTCACCTGCTTGCTGAGAGGTTCCTTGTTCTTCCATAGGGGTATAATGTAACATAACAGTAACCAATGTTACCAGTTTTCATTACAATACTGTATATTCTTCCCCTGAATTGTTGTAACTAACACTTGGTTGATTAACTGTAAAACTATCTCCATTAGGTGGATATTGATACAGTAAAAATTCGTGGCACAAATAAGGATTAAGGGAAAAAAACACAGACATTTACTTTATTGTTATTTTACATGCACTTACCTGCTTTTTGAGAGTTGCCTTGTTTTTTCTGAGTGTCCTTATGGTGCTGTTAGGAGCCCCAGTCAGGCGACGTATATCAGGGGCTGTCAGCCCCTCCTCAATGAGTTGCAAAATCCTTTGCTTCTCGGCTGCACAAAAAACACAATGGTGAAGGGGTCTGTAGTACTGTCGCTGTATCGGTAGAGGGCAGGGTGGTCGCAAGATGGCCGCCAACAAATGAGCATCAGTATGTGCCGTCTACTGAGTGTTGACTGTCGGCTGGAAGCAGCGATGAAAATTGGGAAAAAGTGACGAAGTTTGAGACATTTCGGAAACTTTTCTATCACGAAAAATGAAGCGTCGAAGTAAAATGTGTCTAAATACTTGGACTTACTGTGTATATATATATATATATACAGTAGGCGCGGAAAGTATTGACGCTTTTTTACCGACATCATTCTTTTTCACGTTAAGTGAAGTAGGGTCAATACTACTCTCCCCTGTGATGCGAAATGAGCTGAAGCTTTTTCAACGGGAGCTAGCAACCCTGCTTGTTAGGTTTGGCACCACAGGAACAGGCTCAGTAATGTTTGGGCAGCCACAGGAGGAGGATTGTCTCTGTGTGTGATGCACCACGAGGGCATGTTTTGACTCAAATAACACAGTTATTTGGTTACCTACCACATTCTCATCATGCCTAAAGTAACCACAAGCAAGGACAAACGTGTGGAAGTGATTACTTTATACAAAGCTGGCCACAAACTCCCATTTATTGCAAATCAGATGGTGTTAGACTGAGGACAGTGCAGAGACTGGTGAAGCAGTTCAAGGACAGTGGGGAGGCCATTCCTCCCACTCCACTTCCCAAGCCTGGGAGACCTCGTAAGACAACCTTCAGGACCCGTCAGCTGATCTCAAGGCAAGTTAGCAAGGATCCAAGGCTAACAGCATGGGATTTAAAAGAAAAGAACCCACAGTTGCTGGCAGATGTGTCTGTCAGAAGTGTGCAGCAGCTGTTGCATGACGATCTGGGCTACAGGAGTTTTTGTGCTCGTAAAAAACCACTGCTAACTGCACTTCAGAAGAAAAAGAGAGTAAATTTTTGTAAGAAATATCTTGCCTGGAGTGAGGAGCAATGGAAAACTGTGCTTTGGAGTGATGAGTCAACATTTACTGTCACTGGTACCCCTTCATCACGAGTGTACCGCAAACCAGGCAGTGACCCCCTGGATCCTAAGTACACTTCCAAGTTTGTTAAATACCCAGCCTCACTCATGGCTTGGGGCTGCTTTACATATTATGGTGTTGGTAGGTTGGTAATTCTACCTGCAAATGAAAAAGTGAACCAGAACAATTATTTGGAGCTCTTATGTGATGTTTTAAGTGACTCTTTTGATAAAACCAAGGCAAGAGTATTTATGCAAGATTCTGCCCCTGCACATGTTGCAAAGTCAGTGAAACAGTGGCTAACAGACTGTGAGGTTCCCTTTATTCGAGACTGGCCCGGAAACAGCCCAGATATCAATCCCATTGAGAATTTATGGGCGCACATGAAGCGGCAGCTGCGTAGTATGGACACATCATCTTTGCCTAAACTTGAGGCTGCAGCTATGGAGCAGTTTTGGTCCGTCTGTTCTGCAAAACTACACCATCAGTCTCCCCAGACGCCTTAAGAAGATAATAAAGGTGAAGGGGAATGCCAGTAAATACTAAATTCAATGGTGAGTGTTAATTTATTTGTTTCTCCTTGCTAACCACAAGAATGTTTTCTTTTTTTAAGATGGCGTCAACACTTTCCGCGCCTACTGTATATATATATATATATATATATATATATATATATATATATATATACAGTATATATATGTATGTATACACACACACGTCTCCCACTGTTCGACCTGGATGCTTTCCATAGAACATGATTGAATATCGAATTGGTTGAATAACGAACCGTTTTTTCTTATAAGATTGTTGAGAAGTAAGGGGGTTAGGTTCCTGACCACCTTTGCCATTCAAAAACTATTCGATAAAGATGGAAAAAATACCTCTATATGTGAACGAAAATGACACAGGGATTGAGCTGTTTTCTTATACACCTACGTACTCAAGGAAAATTATTGTAGTACTACTATACATACATCTCAGATGATTGACATTTGATTTTTGATCTAAGTAACATTGGAGAACAAACGAAATATACCTACTTAGCGATATTAAAGAAAGCCGCCTGAACAGCTTCAATTGCGTGTTTTTTGCCGGTCCTGCCGACTAAACATGATGCTACCACACCAGACAAACTCAAGTGTATTCAATTTAAAACCATAAATACGAGACAAACTCAAGTGTATTCAATTTAAAACCATAAATAAATGGAAGCCTAACGGAAAGCACTGAAACCTAACTGGGGGACCTCGCCCCCTGGACCCCCAGTGATTATAACCTACTTAACCTAGTGCAAACGAAGATGTGGATTCCGTAAAACTGGCACCAAAACAGTATCGTGCGTTAAGAGTGTTTGTTATTCATTTTCGCAGTCGTCACCAGGGTTGTCATTTGGTATTATCTATTACCAAATGTGGGCCAGTTTGGTAATGAAAAATTCGTTTGGTAATAAATCAGCGTGATCCATTACCAAACGGATTTTTCACATGTATGAAGATATGGAGGATTGAGATGGTGGATTGTCTGCTCTCTTTGATTAATTTGCTAGCCTACATTGTGCAAAAATAATTAACATGCTGCTAATTATAAGGAGAGTGATTATTTCCATTTGTATACATAATTAGTGAAGAATAAATGCTTGCTTTAAGAATTTGGTAATCTATCTATCTGTCTATTGCCAGACTCCTCAATCCCGCACGGGGTGGCCACAAACAAATCGCCTCCATGTCGCTCTGCCCCCCGCCATTTCACTACCCCGCTCCCAACTCACACCCCCCTCTCTCATGTACCTCTCCACTCCATTCCTCCATCTCACCCTCAGCCTCCCCCTCCCCCTCGCCAACTCCACCTCACTCACATACGCTCTCCTCATCAGTCTTTCACTCTCCATCCTCTCCTCGTGCCAAAACCACCTTAACGTGTTTCTCCTAACGCTTCCCATCACGTCCACAACCACACCACAACACTCCTTCACTTCCTCATTTGTTAGTCTGTCTCTCCATGTGACTCCACATGCTCCTCTCAAATAACTCATTTCCACCGCTCTCACTCTTGACTTCGGTCCTTCCAACAGGGTCCAAGCTTCACTTCCATATGTTAGAGTTGGTTTCACAATACAGTAAGACCTCACTATAACGGACTAATTGGGGCTCAGGCCAGTCCGAAATATGCGATTTTCCAATAAAAGCGACATCCGGACTTACCCCTGGTAATCCGGACTTTTTCCAATATATCAGACATTAGTCCGGATTGCATCAGTGGTTTTCACCACCATTGCAGTATTGTACTGTGTTATACCTTCACTACATTAATCAAATGGTATGATAATAATACTGTCCTGTGCACTGAAAAACATAGCCTTTTACTTGTCTTATTGTGGTGAACATAGCTGATGTTGTCACGCAGTCCGGACTGCTTTCTGGCTATATCAGACTTTTTCCGATATAAAGGAGTTTAGTCCGGTAGCTCCTCGAGTCCGATAAAAGCGAATTCCGGTCTACTGAAGTCCGTTATATCGAGGTTTTACTGTACTGTCATGTAACAGCTTTTTCACTTCCATGCTCACCTCTCTGTTTCTTATCACTGCTTTCAACGAACCAGCAACCTTCCTTCCCTGCTGCATCCTTTCAAGCACTTCACCCTCCAGACTTCCATCCTTACTCATCACACTACCCAAGTACTTAAATGCACTGACATTCTCCATATCTTCCCCATCCAGTCTCAGTCTCACTGTACATTCACTGGCTTCACTTCTCTTGAAGACCATCACTTTACTCTTCCCTACATTCACCTTTAGCTTCCGTTTCTTACACACTCTCCCAAACTCATCTACCAAGCCTTGCAGCTCCCCTTCATCTTCACTCAACAACACAGTATCATCTGCAAACAACAGTACAGGGAGTTTCCAAACACTGCCCTCTCTCACTAGGGCTGCTCCAACATCCACTGCCTGACCTTGTATCTCTTTTATAACCCCATCCAAGTACAGATTGAACAACCATGGAGACATGACACATCCTGGTTTCAATCCAACCTTCAAATAGAAAGATTCACTCAGTTTGCCTTCCACACGCACTGCAGCCTTAGCACCCTCATACATACTCTTCTCTGCCTTAGCACCCTCATACATACTCTTTACCTTCAACAACTTCCCATCCACTCCATATATTCTTAATACTTTCCAGAATCCTTGTGTATCCACCCTGTCATTTGCTTTCTCTAGATCCATGAAGCCTGCATACAACTTCTTTCCCTTCTCTAGAAACTTTTCCACTAAGGATCTAAGAATGAATATCTGGTCTACACAACCTCTTCCCTTCCTAAAACCTTCCTGTTCATCTCCAACTAATTCCTCTGTTATTTCCCTAACTCTGTCAATAAGTATCCTACCATATACTTTTCCTATTACACTGGGAAGGCAAATGCCCCTATGATTACCACACACTGCTTTTTCCTCTTTTCCTTTGTACAGATGAATAATTATACCTGACTTCCAATCCTCTGGGACTCTATATATACAGTAT
>JAGKTI010013860.1:11877-22446 GCA_018397915.1 Birgus latro
TATATATATATATATATATATCGTTTCGTTTCGTTTTTGAAGGCTCCAACATGCTTGCATGTGTCGGCCTTGGTCACCTAATGGTGGCTCTCCACGCTGCTCTATCTCTGGCAGCCTCCCTATTCAGTCCCTTAACCCTTAAGTCACATTTAATGACCTCGTCCCATGTCTTTCTCGGTCTACCCCTCCCAACCCCTCCCCCAATATTAACACTTCTCACCCTCTGTACCCAATTATCATCCCCCATCCTCTCCACATGTCCAAACCACCTCAGCCTACCTCTCCTCATCACAACACCAATACACTCCAGTCCCATCCTACCTCTCAACTCTTCTATCGTAAACCCAGCCCCCCCAGGCCTTGCACGCAGGGACGCACTGCACATCCACCTAATCATTGTCATTTCTGTACGTTTAAACCTGCGAATATCTTCTTCCTTTACTGCCCAGGTCTCACTACCATACAGCATCACACTCCTAACACATGCTGCATACAAAGACCCCTTAGCACATAAGGAGAGTCCTCTCAATGTCAGGAGAGGCAACAGCTCCCTGAACTTCTTCCAACCACTTCTCACTCTAGCAACCGAGCTAACTCCAGCCCCACCTCCGGCACATAACATGTCTCCCAGATAACAAAACTCCTCCACACACTCAAGAGACTCACCTGCAAGTTCAACCCTCTCACGCCTAACAATCTCTGCCTGCTCTCCCCGACACACTGCACACGTGAAATCAGCATTATCTCGCAGTCTACCTCTAATACCACTACATCTCTTGTGCACCCACTTATCACAAACACTGCACAAGGTGGAATTACTTCCCACACCCATGTGGCAAACTGCACATGGCCACTCTCCCTCTCCTCTGATTGTACCGCCACCAACCCTAGATATCATCACTTTTGTTTTATCTGCATTTACCCTTAAGCCCTTGTGCCCCAAACCATCTCTCCACTTCTTAAATCTTTCCTCAGCCTCCCCTTCATTCTCAGCAATCAACACCAAATCATCAGCATACAACATCTCCCATGGGAGTCCCTCTCTGAAGTCACGTGAGAGGGCTTCAAGCACCATGATAAACAACAAGGTACTCAAAACTGACCCCTGATGCACACCAACATTCACGGGAAACTCATCACTCAAAGCTCCATTCACCCTTACCTGAGTGTGAGCACCCATGTACATGGCCATAACCACCCTAACCAGCCACTCTTCCAACCCTAGCTTTCTCATTGCCCACTTCACCACCTCTCTAGGGACTCTGTCAAAGGCCTTTTCCAAATCAACAAAAACAAAATACAATTCCCTTTTCTTGCCAATATATTTTTCCTGAAGCTGTCGAACAATATATTCATCACATAAGTTTATTGTATACCAAGGTTGATATAACTTGGGTTCAATGGGGATACATTGAGCATCAAGGCCCACTAAACCTAGCCTCAAAAAGCACCTCTGCCATCCACCTAAACTATGTCCTAGGCCAGTATGAGTCATTGCCAAGGGTCCTCCCTTGAGGCTGGGGGACAGCTGGAAGGCCTGGGTGATCACTGCAGGTCAGAATGAGGTAAGGAGCGATGGGGAGAGTGAAGTGGTGTGACCGAGGAAGAATAAAGTGGTGAGGCTGAGGGAAAGTTAAGCAGTGTGCTTCCAGAGTAGAGTGTAGTGGTGAGGCTGAGGGATAGATAAGTGGTACTTCCAAAAGAGAGTGTAGTGGTGAGGCTGGGGGAGTGCATGGCTGTGTGGCAACAGGGCAGTGTAAGAGTTAGCCATGTGGTGATGAAGAAGAGACAGAGAAGATGGAAGCAGGCAAGGCAGGACATAGCATTTGCACCCCAGTAATTGAAGACCATGGCCCTTTCTTGGTGGTTGTCTCATTGGGAAGGAAGGGGGTGATGGTGGTCTGCCATGCTGCCTTTTTCTTAGTCACCAGGAGAACATTGTATGGCCTCAAATGTTGCTGTATGCCGTATATTGCCACATTACTCCTCACCTGGATTGGGTCCTGAATGTATGGAATGGCCTCGTTCATCTTTGCAAGGAACTCCTTCAGTATCTTGATGTCCAGAGTACAAACAGACTCATCCTCTCAGCTGTGCAAGCAACCTTCCTGTGCTTTTGCCACCCATTCCCTTACTTCAGTGAATTCCTCTGTTGAAAACTGCTTGGTGTGGCTCTCCAGAACCTCTTGCACTTCAGCCTTGTTGATCTTCTCAGATCCTGTCTTGTTCAAGAGGTTAAGGATTTCATGGTGGATGTTCTCCACCACTGGAAACCCTGTGGAGTAAACACACGCCAGCCATACTTTCCTCCAGATGGTGTTCATTGTGCTCGGTTGTTTCTCCTTCCACACCACTGTGAAATTATTGATAGTATTTTTTATGTTATATATTATCCAGAAACCACCACACTGTGTCAGTCTCCCTCAGGTTGCTCATCCTCACCATTTGCTCCATGATGTGGCAGAAGTAGTGGGCCTTAATGGTGGTGACGACACCTTGGTCCATGGGCTGGAGTAATGGTGTTGTGTCGGGGAACAGGTACAATATCTTAATATTGTTTACCCAGTCCTCCATGGTGTCAGGATGGCTCTGGATATTGTCCACCAGGAGGAGTAAGCAGTTTGCCGGATTGCTGTGGCTGGCATAGTCACACAGGTGGGGGGACAGGTAAGCTGCCATGTATGATGACAGATCCCAGTGGTATATGAGCAGGGGTTTCAGCTTAGGTCTCCCTCTACGTTCACACCATGGAGGAGGGTGAGGTGGTCATTGGTTGCCTTAAAGCCTTCCTGGTTCTTCCTTGCATATTGTAGGTCTTATGGGAGATACATTTCCAAAACAGGTCCAGCTCATTGAAGTTCAAAACCAGTTTGGGGAATATTGCCCTTTCTGTATGATTTCCTTTAGTTTTGCAGGGAAGGCCTCTGCTGCCACACAGTCAACACTAGCAGCCTTCCCATGCATGGTCAAATGTCTCGGGCAAGCACGGGCTTTAAACCACTTGAACCAACCTGCGCTAACCTTGAACACCTCTTTTGCCTCCATTAACTTCGTTTCCTTGAGATCCATCCATAGATTGAGAGCTTTTGTACAAATGAAGCTATGATGCAGAGTCAACCGCATAGTGCAATCAGCTACGCAATGAATGACCCTGGGCTGATACGAATAAATGTGTGTGTGTGGATGAGTAAATTGGGAGTGTATCGACCTGTCTCGGCAACCTCCCTTTCTTTGGGGGAGGCAGCCAAGGTATATAGACAGATAGACGATGCAGGGGCTGCATCGCTCTATTAAGTTCATTAACCCCCGGTACTAGGAGATGCTCCATCTCCTCCATAATGGGATCCCTGGATCCCTAGTTTTTGTTACATGCTTAGGAGTCAGGGTAGGCTTGTTCAGTGACGCTGCTAGTACAGCGCCAGATTTTAAAATTATGGTAGAGACTGTAGACTGGGGCAGGACCTCGGCGAGCTTGCTTTCTCCTTGCCCCTCCTTATGGCACTTAACAGTGTCCAGTTTCACATCAAAGGAAAGACAATGCCTTACCTTTTTATGCTTGGCATCGGCAGAATAAGTAGTATGATGCTTTCTTTTAGGTGTAGCATCAGACATGATTGCCAAGTCACAAGTTCCAGTATTTCACACAAAAACGTTCTCTCTCACTTACCATTTAGTATCACAAACAGCAATAAGAGGTCTGCCCTAAATAGCACACCAACTAGTTAGCGTAGTGTGAGCGCGACAGGAGCCCTGTGTACTGGAGTGGCTACTTTAAGCTTTAGTCTAACACTAGCTCCTAACTGTACTGCTAAACCACTAAACCAGCACATGGTCACTGTCAGCTGTAAACAAACTATGAGTGCTTTGTATGTTCATCTTGCATGTTTCCAAAACCTGCTGAGTATACAGTATACACAAGTGCTAGAATGATAATTGCGATGGCTGCCTCGGAGAATCTCGTGCAGATGCTGTGGCACACACATGTCAGCAGTCAGCTGTCTGAGCCAGCATGGCTTCCCAGTGTTTAAATTTGCTGTGATTGTCTGCCTTTCATTCCATTTTGTTCCCTGAAAAACCATTGAAACACCATTGCTACCACCTAATAACCGTGTAAGTTTGTAACAAATAGTGCAGTGTATGATATTAAGTTAAATGATAACTTTTTATGTGTGAAATACTAAAACTTCTGATATGGAAAGTGTGTGCTGCTGAGGGCAAGCCTTTTTTTTTTTTTTTTTTTTCTTCCCATGATCATTGACCCCCTTTCTATCCACAGTAAATCTGTGTTATATCACCAGTTGCGTAATGATAAATCATTATGCAACAGGTTTTCATTTGATGTAACCCTGCCTTATAGTGAATTGTGACTACCTCTGCAGTAACAGTAAATATCATTTATCAGTGCTACATCACAAAAGACATCTAAACTGTTCTTGTTGTTTTTAACATAATGTAAATATCTTTCAGCATTAAATTACCCCATATAGCAGTTAACACATGAAGGTACAGGAAGCCATTATGTTAGATCAATGTGTACGTATCAGTTACTGTGGCAACAGCATGCCATGTGGTGACTAGTGTCCATGCACAAGCAATCTCGAGCTTCCATGCACAAGCAATCTCGAAGTGTAATAATGCTTTATGCACTCCACAGTCACAATAGAGTGCTTCAGTAGATACTGGTGATAGAGGGGAGTAGTAATTCAGAATACAGTAAATTGAATTGCATGTAGAATTATTTAAGGGTAAATTTAACGTTATAGAATTTCAAATTCACAGACTAAAATTCATTGCTAAGAAGGCTGGCTCACTAGGATGAGAAATATGAGAGAAAAGGGTCATCTGATTCACAATTAGGAGTAGCAGAATTGATGTAAACATTGCCAGTCCAGTCCCTCCAGTTTCTTATGGGGTTAATATTCAGGTATTAGGCAAAAAAATGAATGGAAATTTGTGGGCTCCAGACCAGGTACTTTTATTCCCTTTTATTGTTTTATGTATTTGGTTATTACGGGGTTTTGTTATTGCGGTAGTTTGTCAGACAAATTAACTGTGATCAAGGTTTGACTACTAAATCATTGTTGTATAATACTTAGTGAGCCCTAGTTATGAAGTGCTGTAGCAGTGAATATCCTTGATTACTAGTCAAATTGACCATCTAGTCTCACTACACTTAAACATCAACTGAGCTGAAAGGGAATAGTGATCTGTGTCAGGTTAGAACAGGCCTTCTATAGTTACAAATCATGGTACCACAAATCACTCTCATTAGTACCTCCTACGGTCAGTGGTAGCCACCCATCTACTGCTGATAATGTATACAATAAATACAGTATTCATATACAGTATGTTGATGTTTAATTAAGCTGTTTTGTACAGTAGGGTGTGTGATAGCATTATTTCAAATCCAAACTCTTAAATTTTGCTGTTAAAAAGATAGTTTAAGATGTCTCTACTGTGGTGTCTCAGATGTCTCTACTATGGTGCCTCCTAAACTTTGTTATTGTTTTGCCTCTGGAGTGTTTCATCAGTTTCTATAAGGATAACGATGTGCCATAAACCATTATTTTTATGTGCTGTATTAAACTGATGTTGAACATAGCCTGGTCATTTAATCTTTACTGTTTTGGAATATGATAATATGGCTTCTGGGATGTACATCTCACAGGGATTAATACAGGACCATTTTTTACTGTTATATTGTTATTTCTGTGGACATTACTAGGAGGGAGGTGAGGGGGAGCAGTCACACACACCCATTAAGAAAATGGAATCCAGAGTAACTCAGGGTGGTGCAGTAGTCAGTGGAGGAGGCGAGAGCAACCTGGCAGCAGGAGGAGAGGAAGGTCCAGGCAAGATAGCAGCTAGGACCAAGAGTAATGGGGAGGTGCCAGACCCTGCCCCCACCACTACCCATGAGACCACTCCCCTCGGCACACGTAAGCACACCTCTCTCTTGCATGTGCGTTGCTAATATAAGTACAGTTAGGGACATAGGTCCTCATAGAATTCCAGTACATTAACTTCTCACTTCCCTCTAGTGGCTAAATTTCCTAATCTGTGAGAAACTTGGTATGTTTTTGTGACAACAGATGACTACCTTTGATATGGTGAGTCTGGGAACAAATTAGTGGACATGCCATGTATGCGAAATAGACATAGTGGAATAACAGAACTTATGGCCTTGACTGAACGTAAGTCTCCAGGATATTTGCACTCAGTAGCCTTTTCTCAGTATGTGCAGACTTTGGCCAGCACATAGAATATATAGTACAACCTAAGTATGTAAATCCCAGGACATAGTTGCACTCAGTACTATACAGGCGTTCCCCGATATCTGATGGGTGTGTGTACCTATGATAGTCATTGGATATCGATTCTGTTGGTTTTTGAAGCAGTTTTTGGAATAAGTTTCTTGAGAAATACAGAAGATGCATTCCAACCCCCACCTAAAACTCACAAAGGACATAGACTGAAACTGGTAATGTTTATACCAAGTACAGTGAGTGTCTTAAAGGATTTATTTATACTACAGTAACCACTTTAAGCTATTATTTGTTAAACACAAGGTACCTTGCATATCAGTATACCAGTTCTGTGTATGCAGGGATATGCTTTTCCATTATAAAACCTCACATTGACAGACCATGACTTTATCAGTCTCTCGTATCTCGCCCTGTGTATTTTTTTCCCACATTTCCTCATCCCCTTTTCTCTTTTTGTCTTTCCTTTCCTCCTCCTGTTACTTCCAATTCTCTGTCGTATTCATTTTTATATCACATTCAAAGTTATAAAAGAAAACAACAAAAGATAAATTCAGTAAAAGACGAAGTACGCAAGAAATTTGCGTCCCTTGCCTTCTAATCACTTGCCGAGTCACTGTGTACACAAGCCAGCGCAGACAATTTTAACCTTTGTACAGCTCTCTCCCTCTCTCTCTCTCTCTCTCATTCTCTCAGTTTGGCAGTGGAAGCGCAAGTGATTTTGTATTTTTGCATCCCCCCCCCATCCCATCCCTACAGCTTTTTTACCCAACCCACCCCCAGAACTCGACTGATTTTCAACTTGCCTTTTTGTTTTTGGCTCAGACATCCGCTTTTGGTGAGAAACATAGAAAATTCATCGAGAAAGCGCTCACCTGAAGTGAAAAATATACTAAACAGGTGAGAGATCCCTCACCTGGCTACTAGATTCTGTGACGCCGCGCTTCATAAAAGACGCTCCCTATGCGAGGGAAACTTAACCAAAACCACACAGACTCGTAGATATTTATTTATTTGGTATGAATTTATATGTTGTACAAGAGTATATTGCTTTTCACACAATAATATAGGGGATATAAGCATTGTTCCCTCACCAAAAACATCAACAAATTGCACCTACCTACCTCCTTATTACTTCTGTTCATAACTAGCTCTGGTGCCATGTAATCTTTGTCCTTCACATCAGGAATCACTTTCGCATTGAATTTCATCGTCAGAGAGACTGTGGTGCTACTTGTCTTTACTGGCCAGGTTACTGCTAACAGGTGAGTTGCAAGAAAATGGTGCACATCACACCTCCCGGGGGGGGGGGTTGAGCAGGGTCAGGCAGTGTTGCCACCTGGCTGAGGGTAGAGGAAGGTCTCCCCCATATGCCTACCAAAAATCACCTGAAAATCTTGAAAAGTGTGCAAACGACGGTCCTTGCAATTGACTGACGTACGTTGGACGTCAGTGGGTCTCAGAGTGAAAACAAAGTTGTGATGTGCATCGTACGTCGGGGGGACAGGGCGGGTTAAATAGATAAGGGTGGCAGTGATTATGATATAAGGGAAATCTTTGCATGCTGATCCCTTGTTTAAAGATAGATACAATGCTTCTTTTTACAGTGATGAAAATACATGAACTAAATCCCATGCATTTCACATTGCTGATGGTTGGAGCATTGGAAGAGTGAAGCAAGTGATGCACAGCACAGTGGTTATCTGGGGTATCTCCCCACTTCTGTATCATTGAAAGAACAAATCATCAGTTTTCAGTTTCAGTAATCTTCCCACTGTTCGACATAATAGAGCCAACGGCATGACCGGAAAGTGGTCTTGTCCGGATAGTTGCCCTGAAGCTCCAGCACTGGTCATTCATGACCCTAACCTAACCTAACCTAAATCAGAAAACCACCTACCTACCTCCCTACTGGACATGCATAACTCTTATTTAAGTCCCCTTTCACATAAATAATGCACACAAAACATGAATTAATTGAATTTTAACCAAAAAATGATGATTTAGAGGTGAGTAAGGCATAGGTGCTCACAACTTGCCAGCAAGTGTAAGTAAGTATCAGACATGGAAATCACTATGAAAATCACCCTTTCTCACATCGTATGCATTAAATAATGAACACAAAGCATGAAATCATTGAATTTTAACCCAAAAATGATGAATTTGATGTAAGTATGGCATAGGTGTTCACAAGATGGCAGTTTTTTTTCTTTTTCTTTTTTTTAATGCAAGGAAAAAGGAACCAAAGCCCATGGGCCTGCAAACTGTTCCTCCCAAGAATAAACAAAAACAATACAAAAGAGAGCCAAATTCAAGATCCATTCATTTCGAGATGCCTGGACACACTGCGTTTGAAAGACTGGAGATCATAGCAAGTAGGAAATACAGACAGAGAAAGACAGTTCCAGAGTTGACCAGTTGCATAAATGAAGGACTGGGAGTAATGGTTAACTCTTGCATTAGAGAGTTGGGCAGAAAAGGGATGAGAGGTTGTTGCTAGACGGGTACTACATCCCGTCGTAGAGGTGGATGGATGCAAGCAGACAGTTCAGAGGAACAGTGACCATTGAAGTAGCGATAGAAAAGTGATAAAGATGCAACAGTGCAGCGAAGAGACAGAGGTTGAAGGGAGCTAGTAAGAGGAGGAGAGTTAATGAGACAAAAAGCCTTTGAGTCCACCCTATTGAGAAGGGCTGCATGTGGGGATCCTCCCCACACGTGAGAGCTGTACTCCAAACAGGGGCGAATAAAACCCGTGTATAAAGTCAACATCTGTGCAGGAGTAAAGAAGGTTCGGAGTCGGCTTAGCACACCTAATCTCTTGGAAGCAGATTTCATAAGAGATGTAATATGCTCTTTCCAAGATAAATCCCGAGTGAATGAAACCCCAAGTATGTTCAAGGTTGATGTAGGAACGAGCTGGACATTATTAAACATCAGCGGGTACTCCTGTGGAAGGTTCTGACGGGTTGATAGGTGTAAGAACTGAGTCTTTGATGCATTAAAAATAACAAGATTATTTTTACCCCAGTCAGAGATACGAGCCAAGCCAGACATTAGGTTTGCCATAGCCTCATCCCTTGTTTGTTGAAGTAACTGCTGAGATGGGCGTTGTGGGAACCGAATGGAAAGATGAAGGGTGGAATCATCAGCGTATGAGTGGATAGGGTTAAACGTACAGCTTAGAAGGTCATTGATGAATAAAAGGAAGAGAGTTGGTGATAGGACAGAGCCCTGAAGAACACCACTATTGATAGATCTAGGAGAAGAACAGTGGCTGTCTACAACAGCAGCTATAGAACGACCAGAAAGGAAGCTAGAGATGAAGGCACAGATAGACGGATAGAAACCGTAAGAGGGCAGTTTAGAAATTAAATATTTATCCCAGACTCGATCGAAAGCAATGGCAAAGCTTTCGCCAAAGTCCCGAAAGGAGGATGACCAGGAGTCTGAAAGGTAGGTGAGAAGATCACCAGTGGAGAAAGTTTTTTTTTTTTTTTTTTTTTTTTTAATGCATGGAAGAAGGAACCAAAGGCCACGGGCCTGCATGCTGTTCCTTCCAAGAAAAAGCAAAAACAGTACAAAAGAGAGCCAAATTCAAGATCTGTTCAATTCGAGATGCCTGGACACACTGCGTTTGAAAGACTGGAGATCATAGGAAGTAGGAAATACAGACAGAGGAAGACAGTTCCAGAGTTGACCAGTTGCATAAATAAAAGACTGGGAGTAACGGTTAACTCTTGCATTAGAGAGTTGGACAGAAAAGGGATGAGAGTTTGTTGCTAGACGGGTACTACGTGCCCGTCATAGAGGTGGGGGGATGCAAGCAGACAGTTCAGAGGAACAGTGACCATTGAAGTAGCGATAGAAGAGAGATAAAGATGCAACAGTGTGGCGAAGAGACAATGGTTGAAGGGAATCAGTAAGAGGAGGAGAGTTAATGAGACGAAAAGCCTTTGACTCCACCCTATTGAGAAGAGCTGCATGTGGAGAGCCTCCCTACACATGAGAGTTGTACTCCATACACGGGCGAATAAAACCCGTGTACAAGGTCAACAACTGTGCAGGGGTAAAGAAAGTACGGAATCGGCTTAGCACACCTAATCTCTTGGAAGCAGATTTCACAAGAGATGTAATATGTTCTTTCCAAGACAGATCCTGAGAGAATGAAACCCCAAGCATGTTCAAGGATGATGCACTGTTCATTATTAAACATTAGTGGGTAATCCTGAGGAAGATTTTGTCGGGTTGATATGTGTAAAAACTGAGTTTTTGATGCATTGAAAATAACAAGATTATTTTTACC
>JAGKTI010013861.1:0-22445 GCA_018397915.1 Birgus latro
ATGTCAGCTCTCCATGCTGTTTCATCTCTGACTGCCTCCCACATCCCTAAGGTCACACACTATGACTTCGTTCCAAGTCCTTTTTCGATTTACTTCTTGCAACCCTATCCCCAGTGTTCACACTTCTCACTTTCTGTGCCCAATTGTAATCCCCCATCCACTCCACATGCCCAGACCATCTGTCTACCTTCACTCACCTCAACACCAACACACTCCAGTCCCATACTTCCTCTTGACTCTTCCTTTGTAAACCTACTCCCCCCCCCCATCTCATTCATTAGCATGAAGGGAAAGCCCTCTCCGTCAAGAGACAACAGTTCCTTGAACTTCTTCCAACCACTCCTCACTCCAGCCAGAGCTAGCTCTAGCCTCACTTCCAGTACATAATGCCTCCCAAGTAACAATACTCTTCCATGTGCTCAGAGATTCACCTGCAAGACCAATCTTATCACACCTGACAATCTCCATACCATCTCCCCAACACAACGTACATATGAAATGAAATTAGCATTATCTTGCAGTCAGCCTCTAATACCACTACATCTCTTATGCATCCACCTACCATAAAGACTGCAAAAGATGGAATTATTTCCACTGCCCTTGTGGCAAACCGCACATGGCCACTCTCCCTCTCGCCACATACATAGCCATAACCACTCCAATCAGCCACTTCTCAAGCCCAAGCGTTCTCATTGCTCACTTCATCACCTCCCCAGGGACTGTCAAAGGCCTTCTCCAAATCGACAAAAAGTACAGATCCTATTTCTTTTCTATGTATTTTTCCTGAAACTGTTGAACAATGAATATGGCATAAGTGGTCCCTTTGCCTGGTATAAACCTAAACGCATCTCATTAATAATCTCTCTCTAACCATACCTTCAAAAATTCTCTCCATTACCTTCATTATCTGGTCCAAAAGTTTTTTATGCTTCTATAATTTCTTAGTCACCCTTCCCCTTTTACACAATAACAATCACACTCTTCAGCCACTCATATAACTATTTATCAAATCAGTAACTAATCCCACTCCTAGTCTGAGGCCTTCAGCAGTTAATCCAGACACCTGCATTCTTTTGTCCTGCTCACAGTGGCAGCATCAATCAAAGGTCAATAGCCAAATGCTGGATCCACTGACTCCTAACCTTCTGGTCCAGCAAACTCCTTCCTCATCCAGCAACTGGAGATAATGCTCTCTCCAGAAGTCATCAATATTATCACTATTCACCACTACCTCATACAGCTAGACAGGGTGGGGACGAGGCAGCCAGAAATGGATTGGGAGGAGGAAAGGGGGCAGGCAAGGAGGGAGGGGGTGAGGGTAGGCAAGGAAAAGGACAAAAGGTTAGGATGATACACCACCACCTCCAACAACTACAAATAATCCATCCATAATAATAATAATGACCTGTCTTTAACCTAATAACATAACAGCATGAAAAGATTCGTCTTGAAAGTTAAGAAACAATACATGACATACAGTGCACTACTGAATGTCCAGTGAAATGGCCATCACTATTCATGATCCCCTTGAATCCTGACTACACACAGGTCTAATCAACTGCACACTTCTTTTTGCATATATGTGCCTTATACTGTATTACATTAGAAATCCAATAAGGGTGGGGGGCAAACCCTGTCACGTGCTCTCTACAAATTAATGATCTCTATCTCCTACCAGTCCCTGAAAACCACCTTCCATAACATGCTTTATTATACAGTGAGAACATACATCCACCTTCTTGGCATACATTGCCCTCTCCTATCTTCAGTTCATGCTGTGTTTTGTATAGTTCATCAGTCATACTATTTCACGTTAGGCATTAATTATCATCTTCAATAATATTGTCCCAGCTACATAGCCAGATATGCGGCATCAAAGAAACGTTAGTACTTTGTCAAGACCGCTTCCGTGAAGGTGTTGTTCATTCTGCAAATTATGAACTTCATTCTTCTTCGTTCCAAAGAATGCTTTAGTTATTGCTGCTGAACTACTGACCCTAAACTGAGCTTTTACACTGCATATTTATATTGTTAATGGTTGAATTCATCAGCAAAGCCCTTTTCTTCTCTTCTGGGATAATAATTTGGTACTACTGACAATGATGGGTAGTCAAGCTGATACTGTAGACTTATCTTTAATTAACCACTGACAGCATCCCAAAGCATTACTAGATATTTACAAATTTCAACAATTCGACTTTACTTCCACTGCTCCAAGCTGCCACTGGATGCTGAGAATACCATTAATTACCAGCCAGTGCCTCAGATTTCTCGAATCGTCTCCTTTCAATGGCACACTGAGTGAAAGATAGGCCAACTGTAGATACTGTCCACATCACTACCTTTAAATGGAAATATAAAATATAATCCAAATAATGTTCAAAATACAGGAGACCCAATTTAACGTATCTTGATAAATCAAACATCGTATTTAATGGACATTATGAAGCCACCAAACTTCCACTGGCTATGATGAACAAAGTCCGTTAAATGAAGTGCAGTGGGTCATTACGTTCCCTACCCTTTTACTCCAACAAGGATGTGAAATATAGTGCAACAGTATACGAGTCAAGCTAATAAAAAATGGGTATAGCTTTCATTTTTTTGTACTAGAATATGCTGTCATATTTTATTTTAAACATGTGCTTGAAACATCACCTCAAGGGGAACTGCTGAATATGGTGGATTTTCAGCTTTGACGAATCAGGCTTCCCCCCAGTTAGTATGTTCGAAGGAGGACCTACGTTTAAAAGCAAGTGAAATGGGTAAGCTGTTCACAAAATTTGCCTTTTGATGCTAGACTTGAAATACTGCCACGGGGTAACGTGTATCAGCATTTGTATATCACTGACTGAATTGATTGACAAATATTCTGAGGTTGCTTTCAATGTAACAGTATCAATTCATCACTTAAGATACAACACTGTACGATTCCTTCTTAACAAATATTAAATACAAGTACATCCACAGTGGCGGCCCCTAGACTTGCAGTAGGATCAGGGAAGGATGGACTATTTGACAGCAACATGGCATCATTTACGTTTGTTTGAAACTGCATGAAAACTGAACGATTCCAGCAGCAGATTTCAAAACACCTTCAAAGAGTGTTTGACTTTAATTGCACGAAACTGTCTGAAACCATGATTCTGTATGAAATTCTATGGCATCAGTGTGACTACAAAACACAGCATCAGTTACATATACCTTTTCACTGGCATATTTATTTGATTTGCTCTCCATTTAACCATATCATCCAAGCACATACACCCTTCAATCTTGTCTACAAGCTTCCTTATTTCACACCTTTTACAAATCACAATTTTTTATCCTATCCATTCTACAAAAGCCAAACACACAATCCTCTCTAACCCCATCTGCACACCTCACTTCCAACTTTCTCATGCAAAACTATATAATTATAATAATAAAAAGTCATTATCTATACTTTTATCCCAGTTAATGATGGGATGTGCCAGGGTTCAGAAGCCATTACAAAAGTGTGAACAGTGAACATGTCAGAGAAACCGGGCAACTTACAACAACAAAAACAACAAGGGGAAGAGGTAGAGTACGCAGGTGACAAAGGGCAGCCAGGGAAGATTTTTAAGGGGTATTTAAACCTCAGAACACTAAGTAGTTGACAGTTTTTTTTTCACAGTTGTACAGTCAATCAAAAAAGTATCTCACACTTCAAGACATGGGGTGATCATAATCTGTAATCGTAATTGATTGTAACTGATTACAGACTTTCGTGAAACTGTAACTATTCGATTACTCTCATATTGTAATTGTAATCATGGTTACTTTTACGATTACAAGGCCCCACATAAGGTTCTTCCTTATGTAGGCTTTCTTATTAAAATGATTTGCATATAAGATATATATCCCTAGAAAATATCAGTTTTATATTACTGGATGATGTTTTTGCTCTTAAAAACTAACCAGCTATTTACTTAACCGCGGGTCGTCACTTCTGTGACGCTCGGGCAAAATGGATCATACCGCGGGGCGTCACTTTTGTGATTTTGTGGTGTTTTGAATTCGCCCGGGCTTTCAGGTGGTGACTTGTATCATCTATCAGCACTGCCAATGTCCAACAATAGTCAGAGCTGCTAATGTCATCAGTACTCCCATCCATTGTTGACAATTTAGCCATTTTTCCCCATTCTAGACTCCTTACCTCCCCTCCATTACCCTCTCGTGTCGTCTGCTCAGCCGCTCTGCGCTACGTAAATCTTCCCCGGACTTTTCCACTGATTTCATACATTGAAATGAGCCATATGCCCTATTCTTATACAAAATAATATATATATATATAAAATAAGGTAACTGATAGTGCCATACACCTGGAATTGGCTAATTATCACTTGGCAACATCCAACCTGCACTCGTTCGCTAATTTCCCCTGCTTTTTTCCCCATGAAATATGTCATATGAGCTACTCTCGTAATATAAATGTATATAAGAAAGGAAGAGAGAAGCCTGAGTGATATTTATATTCACCTGGAACTACCTAATTTATTATGTATTGTCTAGATTTCCTACGACTCATTTCTTAGCATATACATTAGAAGTTGACCTTTTCAACTCTTGGCTACCTAGATACCTACATCTCAGTTCACTCCTGTCCTTCAAGCTGGAGGCATGTCGCAGTCGTGCCCCTCCATTTCTGCCGCTTTTGCGTCCATTATAAAAGGCCCTGTGACCTCTACCCCTACTAAACATCGTGTAGGAAGCGGTAAAGGACTATAGATATATATAAGTGTATTAAAGTACTAGAAATAATAAAGTGAGAGTGTGTATATGAATAAAAAATGACAATACGAGCGGTGAATTAGCGCGAGTGGGAGGCTTGTATGCGCTCATTTTGTACGTTGCTTTCACAGTGTTTATTTTTTCAGTATGGATTCCAAACTACTTGGAAATCATTGAATAGCATTTCTAGTGATAATATCAGGCAGTGGTATTCATATTACGGGAAGTCGGGAAGTGTAAAGTGGAGACTTAGTTACCCAACTTCAGTAGTCTCCACAAGTCCTACGATAGTCGACGAGTGTTAAAAAAAAACATCCCAAGAGAAAGCTGAAGGTATGTGCCATATGCATATGTAATTATAATATTCTAGGACTAATAACTGATTTTTGGCAAATATTTTCAAAAAGTAAGTCGGAGCGCGGATTTGCCCCGCGGGATGGGCCCGGCGCGTTTCCGACAACCCCGCGGTTAAAGGGTTAATCAATGTCAAGCAAAAAAGAAACATGCTCATAATTATGTAGTGCATAACAGTACATGTAATCATGATTACTTGTTATGTAATCGTAATCGATCACACTTACTTTTACTGTAATCATAATCGTAATCTGAAGTTTGCAAAGTAATCGTAATCGATTACAATATCCCTGCGATCGCCCCATGCCTGGCACACTTGGGGATCGACGGTTGTGAAAAGAAGAGTTTTGCAGACCAGGGCTAGGGTCAATTCTGAACTGAACAGGAATTGATTTTAAAAAACTGTGAACTGGAATTGACAAAAATATAGAAATAAAATTAACTGAATTGAACTGGAATTGATATCAATGAACTGATATGAATAGATGACTGAACTGATAAAATAATATATGTGAGGCAACATTGGATTGGATGATGGATGGAATATTTTAAACTATAATATGTGAATTCATTACTGCAAAATAATTAACTTACAGTATACTCAAATAAACAGTAAAATATACAGTTTGCTATCACAAAAAAAGTTAAAAATTTATCAAGTGAAATAACCTATTAAATTTATATTAATTTTCATTTAACTGAGAAACTTTTCCCTGCATAATTCATGTGTTTTAAACAGTAAAATATACAGTTTGCTATCACAAAAATAGTTAAAAATATATTAAGTGAAGTAACCTATTTCTATTAATTTTCATTTAACTGAGAAACTATTTCCTGCATAATTCATGTGTTTTAAATAAATGTATTTAAGATATACAAGTTCAGTTCCTGTCAGTGTGCCACAACACCACAGATTAATGGTACTGGGTAGACTAAAACTGATTTTGAATTGAAAACATTTTCATCCATCCATCCATCATCCAATCCTATGTAGCTCCATAAGAAGCATAGGAGCCCGGGGCTAGGCAAGTTGGTCCTGACATTTAAGATAAAAGTGACCAGCCTCACTCATCCCTGAGTGGCATTATGTGAGCAATAAACCCCAACCACCCCTTGGATATAAACCTTCACTGGTTCTATCCAACTGAAGCGCTGTAATTACCAGTACCCACTAAACCACCACGCGCCAAAATTTGGTTATTAACGGAATGAAATATCGACCATAATGAACTTAATTGAATTGGAATTTAAGATTTCTTTTTTTACGAATAAATTGAATTGAATTGGAATTGATTAATACAAATTTTATTCTGAATTATAACTGAATTGACAAAAATGAATTGACCCCAGCCCTGTTGCAGATACACATGAATCTATGAACATACTGCCTAAAAAAATATACCATCCAATATACGATGATTCATAAGATTTCGAGCAATAATTACCAAGGGCAATATTTACACTTATAATTACAGGGTGCCCCATATATCACATTGCTTTTTCCATGTTTCAGAATATGTGTGGTAAAACGGCTGATACTTTTTTGGTTGACTGTACTTACAAATGTACAGTGTTAACAGTAGCAATATAAGACAAAAAGTGTGCTGATGTCCTTCGTTTGGTTGATAGGTGTTTACTTCATTATTTCCTCTGACTTTCAAGCCTTCTCCACTGACTTCAGCCTGTGAATCCAAGCCGGCCATTTCCACCTGAAGTACAGCCCGATGGGGAGGGCAGGAAGTGGTGAAAACATGATAGCAGAGTAGCTTGAACTTAATTTCTTCCGATTTTCAAGCCTTCTCCACTGACTTCAGCCTGCAACTCCATGCCTGCCATCTCCACCTGAAGTTCAGCCTGTTGGGGAGGGCAGGAAGTGGTGAAAATATGATAGCACAGTAGCTTGAACTTGTATGGAACTTATAAAATTCCAAACAAATCTTCAAAGCTTTGATTTTAAGTGTCTAAGCCACAACATGACCAAGTTTTGTTACACCTACTCTAGATGAACTCTGGGACTAGATATCTGGCAAAACATTCGGCCATATTCAAGGTGCCACAGGAAGCTCTGTGCACTGTAGGCCTTGACAACTTCCCAAATCAACTCAGTGTAACTAATAAAAACCAGCCTTCAACACACACCCCTTTAGCCTGATAATAATTTACATTTCAATCTTGCTATTACCAGATTTTTTTACTCAACTTGTGGCATACCTCTAGCAGTGAAGTGGCTAATGAAGGCTATATCTGACTCCTCCAGATTTGACAGTCGCATATAAGATGAATAAAATAAGAATGAAATACAAAATATAACAAAAAAGTTAGTCTACATAAAGGTAGTTGGTAATTCTGTGTGCTACCCTCAAATTGTATCACCCTACTACTCTCGGAGGCTCACAAGCTCCTCCCAAACCCTCCTGGTCATCAGGCACCTAAACCCTCTTGGCCACCAGGCATCTATAAACACACACATAAGATCTAAACACACAGTAACCAACACACACATGACATTTCAAACACCTGCCAACTGGAGCACCTAAACACAAGACCAACCGTAAATTCCAAACCAAAAAAGACCTGATATTCCTAAGCACATTAAGCTAAGCTGGAGCACCGTAACCCATTAGACCATCAGGCACGTACAGAACAGGTAAATACAGTAGCTAACATACCCACCTAACAAATCCAAACATCAGTGAAAGAGAGCACCTTACCCCACTACATGACCTGCTAAACACAGCACATAAAACAGACCCTAACATACTACATCCAGGAGTGTAAATACAGAACCTGAAAAACACCCATATTCCAAAGCACATCTAGCTGAAGCACCCTGACCCACAAAACCACCAGGTACCAACACAATACACAGCTAAAAAATAAATAAGTAAATAAATAAAATGACATCCAGCTGGGAGTTCCTTTTCCTATCAACAGCCAAACACTTTAACCCCTAACATATCCACAAACTGGCTTCACGTCACATCCCCTGCCATCACACCGCCCACTCTCCACCCCATCCCTCCACATGGCTGCCTCCTCACTCTCCTAGTCATCTCATTTTCCATGCCACCCACATGACCAAGCCATCAGGGAACTCTTCTGCACATCCAAAACTTTACCACAACTGTACTGGTAGAAACTGTCATCCCATCTTGGAGTGGGAGGGGAGGTATGGATATTTAGGGTGGGAAGGGAGGTCTGGATATTTATTTTTCAAACAGAAGGCAATAACTTAAAAAATGCTAACAAACCTAAAGGTAATCCATAGTACAATAGTACCAAAAGAAATAATCCTAAATAATTTCATTGTAATCCTGTTCAAAGAGTAGAAGGACAGGAGGAAGTAGTCCTTACAAGGAGGGTAGAAAAGTTACAAAAGGATGGAATAAGGGCTGAATATAAAAGGGAAGTGGAGGAGCGATTGGGTAAATATAGACTGGAGCAGATGGGGGACGTGGAAGGTGTGTGCAAGGTATTCACAGAAGAAATCTGTGCAGCATGTGAGGTGGTGTGTGGGGTGAAGAGAAGACGAAAGGGGGTTCAGGGAACAGCATGGTGGACTGAAGAGGTGAGAGAGGCTGTGGCACAAAAGAAAGCATATAATGAGTGGATGAGGAAAAGGGGTGTCGAAGAAGTTGAGAGAGAACGAGAGAGAGTTATATGCAGAGAAGAGGAGAGAGGTGAAAAGATTAGTAACAGAGAGTAAGAAGAGAGTGGATGAGGATTTTGGAAGGAATTTGATGCAAAGTGGAGGGAATGTAAGAAAATGTTCTGGAAGGAGGTAAAGAGAGCTAGACAGGGTGCCGACGAAGTTAGTTGTGGTGTGAAAGATAAAAATGGTAGATTACTAGTGGAGAAGGGAGAAAAAGTGAACAGATGGAGAGAACACTTTAATGAATTGTTGAACGTAGAGAATGAAAGTAATGCAAGTGTAAGTGGCTGGGGAATGGCAGGGAGAAGGAGGGTTGTGACAAGAGAGGAAGAAATCAGTAGGATGGAAGTGGTGGAAGCAATGAAGAAAGTTAAAATGGAGAAATCCCCAGGAATTGATGGAGTGTGTGGTGAAATGCTGAAGCATGGGGAAGAGACAGTAATAGAATGGATGTGGAAGGTGTGCAGATTGGCCTGGGAGGAAGGTAGAGTCCTGGAGGATTGGAAGTCATGTATAATTATTCCTCTGTACAAAGGAAAAGGGGAAAAAAAAGTGTGTGGTAATCATAGAGGCATTTGCCTTCTTAGTGTAATAAGAAAAGTATATGGTAGGATACTTATTGACAGAGTAAGGGAAATAAAAGAGGAATTAGTGGGAGAAGAACAGGGAGGTTTTAGGAAGGGAAGAGGTTGTGTAGACCAGATATTAATTCTTAGATCTTTAGTGGAAAAGTTTCTAGAGAAGGGAAAGAAGTTGTATGCAGTCTTCATGGATTTGGAGAAAGCATATAACAGGGTGGATAAACAAGGATTGTGGAAAGTATTGAGAATATATGGAGTGGATGGGAAGTTGTTGAAGGCAGTGAAGAGTATGTATGAGGGTGCTAAGGCTGCAGTGCATGTGAATGGCAAACTGAGTGAATTTTTCCATTTGAAGGTTGGATTGAAACAAGGATGTGTCATGTCTCCAAGGTTGTTCAATCTGTACATGGATGGGGTCATAAAAGAGACAAGGTCGGGCAGTGGATGTTGGAGCAGCCCTAGTGAGACAGGGCAGTGTTTGGAAACTCCCTGTACTGTTGTTTGCAGATGATACTGTGTTGTTGAGTGAAGACGAAGGGGAGCTGCAAGGCTTGGTAGATGAGTTTGGGAGTGTGTGTAAGAAACGGAATCTAAAGGTGAATGTAGGGAAGAGTAAAGTGATGGTCTTTGAGAGAAGTGAAGCCAGTTAATGTACAGTGAGACTGGATGGGGAGGATATGGAGAGTGTGAGTGCATTTAAGTACTTGGGTAGTGTGATGAGTAAGGATGGAAGTCTGGAGGGTGAAGTGCTTGAAAGGGTGCAGCAGGGAAGGAAGGTTGCTGGTTCATTGAAAGCAGTGATAAGAAATAGGGAAGTGGGCATGCAAGTGAAAAAGTTGTTACATGACAGTATTGTGATACCAACTCTAACATATGGAAGTGAAGCTTGGACCCTGTTTGAGGGACAGAATCAAGAGTGAGAGCAGTGGAAATGAGTTATTTGAGAGAAGCATGTGGAGTCATATGGAGAGACAGACTAACAAATGAGGAAGTGAAGGAGCGTTGTGGTGTGGATGTGGACGTGATAGGAAGCGTCAGGAGAAACACGTTAAGGTGGTTTGTGCATATGGAGAGGATGGAGAGTGAAAGACTGACGAGGAGAGTGTATGTGAGTGAGGTGGAGGGGGGGAGAGGGAGGAGGAGGCCGAGGAGGAGATGGAGTGGAGAGGTATATGGGGGAGGGGGGGGTGAGTTGGGAGCGGGGCAGTGAAATGGTGGGGGACAGAGCGACATGGAGGCAATTTGTCTGTGGCCACCCTGTGCGGGACTGTGGTGTCTGGCAATAGATAGATAGAAAAAAAAAAATAAAGATCCATTACTTATAAGATGCCTGGACACTGCATTTAAAAGACTGTCACAGGCATAAAGAAACAAGCTGAGTCACAGAAGGAAACACTACCGTATGTCACTCTCTGAAGGAAGTAGACTAAGGAGAGTTCCAGGTTATTTTTAAATGACTCTACCTAAAAAGGAGGAGCTTCCGACTCTCCATGTGGCAGGCCCCAGTATATATCAGGGCTGCTTAATGGCCTAGTTATATACACATTCATCTATTTCCCTATCCCATGAAAGGAGGATAGTGGAATGCAAGTGAAGGGTACTTAAGCCTGCAATCCCCCTGGTTCAAACTTCATATGGACCTAGGGATAAAACACGGTATACTTCTAATTCCTAAACTCTGACGACTCACTTTCTTGTTACCACTAGGAAACTTTACAACTTACGGTGGTCCTCTGGCTCTGATGCAGTCAATGAAGGCTGTATCTTCCAATTCAAAAGGTGTAAGGTAAAGGAAATCATTTGAAAATAGCAATAATAAAATCTAAATCATCCAAGTAATAAAGTTAAAGGTACCAATGAGACTTACAAAACTACAAAGTCACTGAAGACAAGGCTTTGCTATCACAACACCGATGTCCCTTTTAAATGAATAGGTCTCGGCTGATTTTGGTTTAACCCACAGACTCATGTCACTTGTTTCATTTCATTCCTGCCAAACCCCAATGATTTTATCCAGCTTAGGCGACACTCTTGTAGTTAAAGTAAATACAGTTTGTATCCCACTTCTCCAGTTCCAAAGTTGGTAAAAACTACATGACATCACATGACTGGGGTGAAAATTTGATTTTCCAAGGATATGGTTGTTAGCCTTACCATTTTACTCCTACACACCAACTGCAGCCATACAGCATCTAGTCAGCAACAAACTGAGCTTTTAAATATCAGCAATACTACTGCAACTTTAATTTATTAAGCTATTTAAGTAAAGGCTTTAGTTCATTTCCACTTTCTAACACTTTTTGAGGCAAGTACTGCAGCTGACAACTAGCAAATGCCAGTAACATGGCAGGCTATAACCACTTAACCGCGGGCCGTCATTGCTCGTGGCAATGGCTCGAGCCGTGGGCTGTCAGTTGGATGCCTCTGAATTCTTTTTAATTAGCCGGGGCCTTCAAAATATAAATATACAGTATATGAAAAAATGTAGGGGAGTCCTGAGTGCTACTTATATCACTCGGGCTAGTTTGGGCCTATATTTTATAAAAATAAGTCAGAGCGCAAATTGCCACCGGCTGGAAGTGCCAGGACCGCCTCACACAACCCTGCGGTTTAGGGATTAAAGAACACCGTACAACATGATGTACAGCACACTCCACTATGTCCATCAATGACTATTTCAACAGAGTGGCACTGTAATGATTAAGTATGACATTTTTAAAGGTATCACCTTATCAGTGTCCAGCTGGGTTGCTCCCCCACATCAAGTTAGTGGTAGTGGTGGTGGTGGATGCCTACCACCAGACACCATCCCACCAAGGGTAGCCTCTGCTGCCATCCAGATTCCCCTTCTGCAGCTCACCTGAGGTACAAATGTGCTTTAGACCCCATTAACCTTTTACCTACAATGACACTGCCACCTCATGCCTTCTTACATACAAAAGGTTATATCTACCCCATCCATCAAGAGGCCTATTAGTTAAAATTCTTGCAAAGCAGTAAAGTACCTGTCCCTCACAAGAAGGATTATAGTCTGCAGAGGAGTAACCAGCCTGCAGTCCAACTGATTCAGGTTCATATTTGAATGAGACCACAAACTAATACTTCTCACTGAAAAATATCCACATCAACATTTGCACAGTACAGTAACCAATGCATCTATTCCTATACAGTATAACACTACTTCCCTATCAAAGTTAAACAATCCAAAGACTAAGTAAGTATCTAGTGAAAAAAATCTTAATTTTCCTTCACCCCAATCTTCTTTTTCATCCACTGATTGAGTGAGGCAGGGTGCAGAAAGAAAGGATAAAGAAAACAGATGAAGCAGTTAATTCAAAATCCAAACCTCTACCCACACAGGGATGGGATAAGGCAAAGTCCAGAAAGAGAGGAAGAACTAACAATTTCCTTCATTCTTTCATTTATAAAGCCTCCAAGATGCTTTCATACCTCAGCCTTGGTCACCTAATAGCAGATTTCCATGCTGCTTGACAACAGTCTTTCTATTCAGTCTCTATTCCTGAGGTCACAATCTAGGACTTCATCCTAGGCCTTTCTCGGCATCCCAGCTCTACCCTCAACATTCACACACCTCTCACCCTCCCACTCAGTTATCCTCCAACCTCACACGCCCAGTGTCATAGACCACATTTAACTTTTATTGCTGCACCTATGTAGATATATGGTGCTTATTTTACCTCCGCTCTCACCCATCCATCATCCAATCCTATGTTGCTCCATGAGCTCTCCCACATGTGATAAAACTGTTAGGCTTCAAAGTTTCAATCACAACCTTTCTCCTATATTTCTTGATTAGGTTTCTGTATACTCTGACTGACTCTAACATCAATATATCATCTTAAGAGATGAACACTTATAATGCTACTCAGAGACGTGCAATGACAAAGATGGTATTGTCTTTCTTGCATTAATCTATGTTAAGCTACAGCAGGACAAAAATCAACCAAATTAAGGCTAAAAAACTAACTCCATCTCCTTTCAATTTCTTAATCTTGAGAAAATCAAACTAGAAAATTCTTATTGCTTACCTAGCTATACTGTAATCTGTTAATCACCTGACAGAACTGGGACACTTCCATAACTTTAGTACTAAAGTGACTGCAAAAAACTTCATTACCTTTATAGTTATGGAGGCAGGAATGAGTTTCCTTGATTACTATAAGTGGTTTCTTTTCACTGGACAGAACTGACTCATCAATAAACTGTGGCTGCATGAAATTCAGTTCTCTCTCTCTCAATATGTATACTGCCAGATGCCTTAATTCTGTAGAGGTGTCCACAAACAAATCTCCATATTACCCTGTCCTCTGCCATCTGGCTACCCTCCCTCTAATTCACTCCCCCTCCTCTCTCTCTTTCTTTCTCCTCTCTCCTTACCTCATCCTTGGTTATAAAGCAGGAGAGAGTCTCCTCGGTCAATTCAATCTTCCACGATTACCTGACAACACTTTAACAGAACTGAAAATACTCATGGAAGTTAAGAAGCTGGAACAAATACACTACAGTACTGTATTTACCTGAGCAGACATCCGCCACTCTCCTCAAAAGAGTCCACACCCCTCCACTACTTGAGCTCTTCGGATAGTTTCCCATCATTCTTGAACCACACTGTCGTGCCATCCTCTCTCTGGAACCATATTATCCTTACACCTCGTTCACATCCACGCGAGTCCAGGGCCATCATGGAAGCACCACTGCAACAACTGTTGAAATACAGTACAAATTATTTACAATTATAATGGATGCATATACAGTAGACAAGACTAGTTTTTCTACCTTATATCTTAACTTCATGCAGCCCATTTCACATAGTCCGTGGCAGAAGAAGATAATGCTACAGCCACTTATCTTTTCCACATCACATCTTCATGAGGAGCAACATATTCTAGTTTTCATCTATTGTTTCACCTCAGAATTCAAGATGGTGAGATAAATTTTAGATCAAGTGAGAAGCACAGAATCATGTTCTAATAAGCTTTTGTTACAGCTAAGAATTCAAGATGGTAAGTTGTCATTTTTAAACCAAATTAAAATTAAAGGACAACAGCATTAAATTCTAATCAACCTATCATTAACCCTCCATATTCAAGAATGAGAGGGCAATTTAGGTCAAGTTCAAGAAAAGAGTATGGCTGCTTGGTTTTAAAGGTAACCCTAAATTTGTCCTTTTGTAGCTTATTTCATGTAACTCATTGGATACAAGACAGTACAATTCTACATTCTTTATAAAGCTCTTTTTCATGATTGGCCTCATATTTTAGTGTTAATCTCTTGTTACAGCTCAGCAATAAAGATGAAGAAAGCAATTTTAGTCCTGGTTAGAGTAAAACAAGCATAATGGCATTCAGAGTAAGCTTCACTATGGTCAATGGTTCATCAAACAATATAGCCCCTTAATTTCACGATTCCAGGACCTGAATGGTGAGTGAGTGGTAGAGGGGCTAGGTTATCTGGGTCAACGTTGGTCAGTATCACATTCTACCAAGTTTTTTCTGGCTCAAGACCTTATTCATCCTGCTTTGAGGTGGGAAAGGAGGTCTGAATGATGATGATGATTCCAGTAACATATTAGATACATATTTTTGCTCCTACAACCATTTTTCTGATAACAGGTCATTCCCAAAACTCAAAATAGAAACTTGTGGTTGCATGAACTTTTTTTAACAAGCCTCAGCTACGAGTTAGGAATGACTCCCTGGTAACTGCCATAAGGGAGACAAATCCATTAAACAAGGGAAAGGAACCATCATTAAACTTCTTCACGCCTTATTTAATTATTGTGCTGTGTACGGTGACTTTTCTAGCCAAACAGTTTACCACATTCACTGCACCTAATCTCTACTCCTCAATGACTCAGTAAGTGTTGGGTAAGTTTCTTCTTTATACACACACACACACACACACACACACACACACACACACACACACACACACACACACACACACACACACTAGTCATCCAAAACCTCCAAACAATAACTATGACCCACTACTATACATCCACCTGTCATACTCAGTGATATTCAGACAAACATGAGAACACCTAACCAGTCTACAATGCAACCATTATCCTTTACTGCTTCACTCTTTAACTACAGCCAGATGCCTTAAACCCACAAGGAAGAGCCACAAATAAATTGCCTCCATGTTGCCCTGCCTTCTGCCATTTGGGTGTCCCTCAAATTCACACCCCTCTCCCATATATCATTCCACTCCATTTCTCCATCTCATCTTGGTCTCCCCCTCCTCTCCTCCTCAATTTTATTCAAATAGTCTTCTAGTCAGTCTCTCATTCTCCATTATGCTTCAGTGCCAATGCAAATACAACTCACAAAGTCCACTATGGCTACACTGGAATGCAGCCCACCACAACACACCTGCTGCACCATATTATAACAATACTGAAAATCCTTCACCATAACTAAACAAAAGATCTTTGGAAGTGCCCAGTTGAGGTGGCTAATTTTCTACAGTCAGTCTACTGAGTTTAACATCCAGATTACATATGAACTACCTCTCCTGCAAGTAAGGAATGTTGCCTCCCTTGTACAGCAAACTCTCAATTACCTCACATAAGGACCAAGGGGGGTGTTGGAAGGTGATGCACTGATGTATTGTGACAAAGTACCCCTTAAACCCCCCCAAAGGTCTAACCCCTCTTTAAAACCCTATACCTGTTCTGTATAACTGTTCAAAAATAGGAAAACAACTTTAAATACTGAAATAAGCACACTAAAATGTCACTGTACTATACAGGGGAAGGGGGGGGGTTCCAATGTTACAGGTAGTTACAAAGTACATATACAAGCTAGGAGAAAAAAGGTGAGTTTGCTGTTTGGCCACCATTTTTTTTTTCTTTTTAATAACAGAACAGAGGAAGGAAAAACAACTGAATAAATATACAATCCATACACCAGATTACTGATGTCCTCCATTCATAAAAAATCTGTAACAGTTGGACTTGAACAGCTGTAGGTTCAAGCTTGGGGGGAAACAACTCTAGGGAAGGGAGTTCCAAAGAGATGCAGTTCGGGGAATAAAAGATTTCTGATTGGCGGAACTTCTGCAATATGGCAGTGCAACATTCCAGTCTTGAGCCCTATCAGCTGCCCGTGTAGTGCAGGCGAAGGCATAGAGAGGCGGCATAACTTATACCTATAATGCATGTACAGCAATTTTAAACAAGAATAAAGGTTACTTACATCTACAACACAGTTACAGCAAGCCCTCCATGCTTACCAGTATGCATTTGTACAGTAACCAGTTTTTTCTTTTTTATGCAAGCTAGAAGGAAACAAAAGCCACAAGCCCACAAGATTGTTTCCCCCAAGAAAAAAACAAAAACATGTTAACTGAGAGCCAAATTCAAGATCAGTTTACACAGTCGTCTGTTAAACTAGGGGTGCCACGCAAACTGGTCCTGTGTACAGTGGGAAACAGATATATACAAGTATATTTTTTTCCATTGTAATAGCTCACATTGACAGGCCATGACATAATCCATCTCTCTTCTTTCCCCCTCTTTTTCTTTCACTTTTCCTGTTCCTTGTTTCTCATTAAATAATCAATCTCTCTTCTCTCCCCTGGTCTATTTTTCTCCCACTGTTCCTCTTCCTCTTTTCTCCTCGATTCATTCCTTTCCTTATCCTGTTACTTCTATCCCTTTCTCCTATTCATTTCTGAGTCACATCCAAAGGTTATAAAAGAAAGCATCAGAGAGAAAAATAAACAGGGAAAATAATACAATGCATCCCCTGCCCACCCCACCACTTCCCAAACATTTTTACTAAAGCCCACGTAAGCAATAGAATAATAAATAAATTGGGGAAACCTACAACTTGCATACCCTTACCTGTGAGACTATGTTTATTTAAGCAAAAGGCGGAAATTTTGGTCTCTACACAGAACACATAAACATTACCATAGTTTTGCTCTCTCTCTCTCTTCAAGTACCTTAATGTAAGAAACACCTTGATAATTCCCTGTCTGTCTCTCTCTCGTCCCATCCAAAAATTTCAAACAAAGCAACTAAGTGAAAATACATAAAAAGGGAGAAATACAACCTGCATCCCCAAATTAGTGACGAGTACTATGTTTACCGAACCCAATGCAGGCAATTCTGTTCAGGTCTTACACAACAAGTATTGGACGGTGTCAATAAATTTGACCAGTTGTGCTTCATTTATCCTTTCAATCACAAGTCCATGAAGTGGGGACATATAAGCTATAAAATTCAGAATAAGTAAATGTGAACCCTAAGGTATTCAGACAATGTGATCTTAGGGCTACTGCAAGGATACAGAGAGAGAGTGCAAGCCAGGAGAGGTTGGTTTTCTTCCCCTTTGGAAAGATGTCTGACAGAGCTGCATTTCATTCAGAAATATGAACAGCAGAATTACAAGCCTCACTGTAAAGTTTGCTCAGTTCTCCCTAACCACTGCAAGAAGAAGGGTAAAGGTAACTGCAAAAGGAAGCAGACCTCATACTACTGTGATATGTGCCTAGAAAAAGCACCACTTTGCAAAATGGCATAATTGGAAAATACCACATCAGAAAAAGTTTCAGAAAATATTGCAAGTATGAGTAGATGGTGTTCAGAATGGGTAGGTTTTTTTTTTTTTTTTTGACTGAGTTTTAACTGGCTATGAATCTTTGAAGGATATATACTTATATGAAACCTTGATATAGAAGAACTATTTTCTTTCACGAAGAGTACCGTTGTGTCTCAGTGGGTTAGAGTGCTTCTCAGAGGACCAAATCCACCCAACAGTCACTGGTTGACATCAGCAAGGGAATCTGGTCATAAAGTGCTACACACTCCATACTGAAGTCCTCTGTCCAGAGGCAACACCTTAGCCCTTATTGAAAAAAGGGGACATGGGGTAAAACTCAAAAAATGCCTGACCTTAGTATTTTTATGTGCTCTGAGGAAAGTTATTTTATTTCTATTCTGTATTCAGTGGAATGGCTGTGTCTTTGTGAGATACAGTAACAGATTTTTATTTGCAACCTTGATTTTTTTTTTCTCCCCCAGGAACACTTAACAGAACATCAGTTGGTATCTGACAGTTGGTGCTACAGAAAATTATGAAATTATTATTTTTATTTTACTCTGTATAATCTGGCTAAGTCTTTGCAGGATATAATGTATTGGCTGTCAGTCTTTATAGAATAATGTTCATAATGGCTGTGAATTTTTCCAGGATAGTTTTTTTTATGAAGCCCCCATAATGGGGAACTTTTATTTCTTCCTGGGAGAGTAGCTGAATTTTAGTTATGATACTACTGATTTGAAAGTACTGGCAAATACTGGGTTTTGTTATGCTGCACTATTACATGCCACAAAAGGTACTGTGATATGTTTGTACAAAAGGTATCTATTTCTCAGCAATTAACTGAGGAATCAACAAATGCCTATTTTCTTAAGAGTCTCTTTGGCTGTTCCTGTTTTGTATACAGTTACTGATCACCTTAAAAGCTGAAAATAGAAAGAGAAGCATTTTACAACAACAAAAATGTATCATAGTGGAAATAAATTTCTGACCCCTTTCACTTTTTGCTGGATAATTGCCACATTACAGAACCAGTTCAAAAACAAATTCCACAGTGCAAGGGTCAAGTAAACATTTGTTATCCATCTTAGGAAAGCCCTTAAGGGGACTATCCTCTTAATAACAATTTTTCTTTGATAATAGACCTAGCTTAACCAAATTTTTACACAAGATACTGGATGTAAAATGAAGACTTTTGAGTGCTTGTTTTTTGTAATTGGTCAATTAGAAATAGAATTAGAGGCAACAATTATATTATCATGACTGATTTTATACCCATTTTTGAATCCCTACTCCTCCAAAACTATTGGACCTATGATAATCGTTCGGGTTTTGTTTGATAGGGCATGAAATGTAGATTATTGTAATAGGTCAGATTTTTTCTAACTTCAGTTTTGAAGTTACAGCCCGCTATAATCCTTGACCCATGCAACCCCATTTTGAATGTTTGTTTGTTTTTTTTACTTAGAAGTCCTTAACACTGAACCTGTAATAGTTGGGAGTATTATTACCTATTACAATAATCTACTTTTCATGCCCTTCCAAATGAGACCTAAATGATTATTATAGGCCCTACAATTTTGGAAGATTAGGGATCCAAAGTTTAAAAAGGTGTGTTCTGAGAAAAACGCATTCAAAGTTACGAAAGTGAGTTTTTTGCATTATTTTGAGTCTGATGGTTGTAATTCGGGAACCTGGTCCCCTCTTACTAGTAGAATCCCCCAAATTCAATGACTTACAAAATAATGAGCTCAGAATTATACAAAGGGTATCATGGGTTGCCACTCCCACTCGCTGTTGCGATGTTTTATGATTGTCGTCACTCCCACTCATTGTTGTGATGTTTTATCTGCAATAAAACACTCCCTCTGGTCTCTCTCAGTAAGCTGAGAGGTATTCTTGAACAGTTCCCTCCATATAGCCAAAGTAGATGTGGAGAGAACCTCTGAGGTTCTGACCACGAAGTAGACTGTGAAGGTGAAGGTGATGGTGAGGTAGACAGGGAGGTAGACTGATCTGATAAGCTTGATTGTGATGCTGAACGTTGTAGTGGGGTTGTACTCTGTGAGGTAGACTGTGAAGGTGAAGGTTGTGACGAGGTAAAGTGTGAGTTTGACCATCGTGGTGAGGTAGGTGACGTGCAGGAGATGGGTGTGGTCAGAGACTGGTGTTGCCACACTTTCTGCTTGGATTGTTCATAATATTCTCTCTCCTTTGGAACCTCTACTTCTTTCTTTATCCATGCCTTTCTTCTGGGCATCTTGAATGCAAGAAATAAAGTGCCTGGGATGGAGGATAAGAGAGACATGCCGTGAAGAGTGCACAGCATACCTACTCTCTCTAGTCTTGACAGGCACTGAAGGATGGTATGGGTCACGTGTGCTTTGCCAGTCCTCCCTTCCACCAACACGTGAGGTGCCAGTGAGTGCTTTCATACTTCTCTTTTAGTTATATATTCTAAGAAAAAACACAATTCTATATGATTCATTCATTCCAGAGATGATGACAGGCATCATCCTCTCTACCCATGACATGCTGGCACCAGTTTGCGTATGCGGTAACATGTAATAAAGATCGATTTTCACCAACTTAGAGGTGTTGGATGAGGATATTTAGCCTCGGGTGATATTCTGATACTTTAGGCTCGCTTCTACACACACAGTGGGAAATCTAAAGATTATCAGATTTTTTACTCAAATAAGTGGATTGTCCCCTTAAATAATACACTTAAATACGTTAAATAAATATTCTGAAAGGCTGAAAAATGTACTGGAATCATCATCATCATCATCCAGACCTCCTTCCAAGAAAGCCAGAAGAAACCTGACAATGAATTACTAACCAAAGTTTGCCCAGCTGCATAAGTCACACTCCCACTCAAGCTGTGGAACCCTGGCTCCACCTGACAGGTCAAAAGGCATGCCACACACAATTTCACACTATCTGACAGTCAATCCAACAAGTGCCAAGCTGTAAAGGGATGCCATACCTTGGTTGTACACTCCTCTGTACAAAATTCATCCAGCCAGCTTAATGTAGCCTGCTCTGAGCACTCTAATGTTTTCAAAGTAAACTTGCCAGCCACTCGGGACACTCGATGAAGAGCACCCCGGACGAACCTCATTAGCCTGAAATACAATGAGAATAAGCTCTTAAGATACAGCTGGGCATCCTGAATTCAAATATTATAAAAAGGTGAAATTTCATCGATCACCTTAGAAAGCAGCTAAGAAAATGAATATACCACAAAACAGTAAAATAAATTAATACACCGAATAATATATTAAAGAAGAGATACATGGGAACATAAGCCAAAATTTCTCACTCACATCTGGATTGCCCCCAGTTAAAGCAGTTAATGATGGCTATATCTAACCCTGCCAGTTTAAAAAAGCTCTCCCCAGTACTTAAAAAAGTATATATATATATATATATATATATATATTTCAAGAATTCTCCCCCAGTATCCCTGCTTGTCGTAAGAGGCGACTAAAAGGGTTGGTGGTGGGTTAGTGCCCCACCCCGTAAAAACAACTAACTAAAAATACAAACAGGAAGCCTCGGACCAGGACTGACCAAAAGTTGACGACAAAGGAATGGACAAAGGACGAGATTAAGATTGCGACCTGGAATGTGAGGGGTATGAATGATGAGGTGAAAGAGAGAGAGATTGTACAGGTGCTTGAGAGTGCGAAAGTGGATATATGTGGAATAACTGAAACTAAATGACGAGGTGAGAGTGTGAGAGAATGGGAATATGGATGGGGTATATGCGCGGGAGTGGGTGAGAATGAGAGGGCGAAAGAGGGAGTGTGTATTGTTGTGAGCAACAGGTGGAAGGAGAATGTAAGAGAGTATGGATCAGTTGGGTCAAGGATTGTGTGGGTAAGAGTGAAAGTTGGACTACAAATGTGGGCAATTGTGTGCGTGTATGCGCCAACGCAAGATCGTGTAAGTAGAGTGAGAGAAGAGTTTTGGACAAATGTGGAAGCCTGCTTGGAAAAGTTTGAAAGGAATGAGAGAGTGTTTCTGATTGGAGATATGAATGGAAAAGTAGGGAATGAGAAGGTGGATGGAGTGGTTGGTGAGTGGGGTGTGCCTGCAGAGATGGATGAGAATGGCAGTGCTTTAGTGGACATTTGTGCTGGGAGGGGGTTGGTGGTAGTTAATACCCTCTTCAGGCACAAAATGATCCATAGGTATACATGGCGAGTGGTGAGAAGAGAGGACGGGGGAATGAATGAACGGAAGGCAATGATTGACTATGTGTGTGTGGATGAAAGGATGAGAAGATGTATAATGGATGCAAGAGTATATAGAGGTTGGGGGAGTGGACTTTCTGACCACCACTTGGTGGTGGCCAGAATCAGAATCCAAACAAGATGGAGGAAGAGAAGAAGGGAAAGACAGGAGGAAGTATTTGTTACAAGGAGGGTAGAAAAGTTACAAGAGGATGGAATAAAGGCCGAATATAGAAGGGAAGTGGAGGAACGATTGGGTAAATATAGATTGGAGCAGATGGGGGACGTG
>JAGKTI010013862.1:0-22444 GCA_018397915.1 Birgus latro
ATCTACCTATCTGTCTATCTGCCTGGCGCATGAAGAAGCCATCGTCTTATCGCACAGAAATTTATTAAAGTTTCTTCCACGCAGATTCATACTGGGTTCTCATTATACATGTCCGTTCGCGTGGAGAGCATGGAGAATGAAAGACTGACTAGAAAAGTGTATGTGTGTGAGGGATAGAAAGGGAGAGAATGTAGCGGTGGAATGGGACGGAGAGGTATAGGGAAGTGAGTGGACGAGAAAGAGAGAGAGAGAGGGGGGGGGGGCAAAGTAGCGGTCGTAGAATGGGGGTGGAGAGGTATTATGGATGAGGGTAATATGAATTCGAGGAAAGGCAGCTTGAAGGCGGTCTGGGTGATACGGGGATATACGAGTTCATTCATGGCCACCCCTATGGGATTCACCCACTCTAATAACGTACTTCATTTTACTGACTTCTTTCTATATCCAAACTATCATATCGAGCTCTGGAAAAAAAAAATATCACATAAAATCAATTCGACGTGGCAAGAGTAAATCAATAAAACGCATCACCGATCCGAAGGAGGCAGCCTATCACTGTATCACTCCTTCCTATAAAGTTGCTTATCCAGGGTCACCATTCACAGCACCAAAGAAACAGAAAACACAGCAAGACAGAAACACATCCCTAACCAATGAGCAAAGTAGAGCAAATGGTGAGATTTTTATTAACACATCTCTACATATACCAACTAATGACTATTAAAGATGTATTATTTCGATACAAATACCCCTGCCATATAATTAGCAACGCCCGTGAAGCAATAAAACCTGTACATACACTGTTACATAAGCCAGGTGTGTGTGTGTGTGTGTGTTTTACCTCCATACAGGTGTGCACGTCTGATCTAGGGAGTGGTTATTGTGGTATTAAGTGGTGGAAGAGCCGCGGTGTGAGATGAGAGCGGTATTAAAGATGAGAGAGGTGTGGTGTAAGGGTGGTATTAAAGATAGTAGTGGTCTGGTGTGGTGTGGTATAGTATGGTATGGTATGGTGAGGGAAATGGGAGTTGGGGGATGGGGATAGTGGTGGTGTGAAGTGATGACAATGGTAAATGAGGATGGGAGTTACGAGAGGGAGTGAAGGTGGGGGGCGAGGGTTAAAAGGGGTAGCTGTGATGATGTGGGTGGGAATGGGTGTTTAGGATGTAGGGGTGATTCGAGGTCTCTCTCCTCTCTCATATTCTTCAAAAATAAAGATGGGAAGGGAAGAAATACAGCAGGAGTTTCAGAACTAATAAAAGTTATGTTGTATATTATTAGACCAATCTCTCTCTCTCTCACACATACACACAACGTCATAGCTAGACTCCTCTTACCTCATTACCTGTCAAACGATTCTCTTTTCTGGTTTATTTCCATTTATGGTGGCCAGAGTATAAACCTAAATCCAGCAACTCTCTTGGAAGCTGTTCATAAAGATAAGGCACTTGTAAACCTCACATTATTTGCTAGGGGTGGCTGAAGTTAATTGAGGTTCATCAGTCAAGTCATTGGTGTCTTAAATGTCAGGATTAAGTAGCCCAGCCCCAGGTCCCTATGTTCCTGTTTATATGGGGCCAAATGAGACTGATGATCATGATGATCATGATGACGACGATAGAGATGATGATTCCTTGCTAAGTGTTTACTTCTGAGGAATTACATGATTTGGTGGTAGCCATAATATATTCATTAGTGTTAAATCCTATTACCCTTTTCATCAGTCTGCACATATCCAATTTCAAATGACACATACTGGTACAGCTTGTACACTCTTTAACCTTACTGTCAACAGATTTTCTTACTCCAATCTTTTACGAATCACATTTACGTTTACCCAAGTGACAATGTTTTGCTTTTCCTCTGTTTAATTTTAGTGTTATTCTCCTTACCAACACTCTTTGCCACAGCCTCACTCCTTATGTTTTTTTCTTGGCCTGAAAATTACTAAGTTCGTGCATGGGCCTGACATCTCAAGCCAGATTTCCCAGATTCTCAGTTCAGGTTTTTTATGCAATTTTCCAAAAATTGTAAAAATACGAGCAAGTCATCACCAACAGACGAGCACAAAATGACCGAACATCAAAACAATATTACAGGCATAAATTTAATCAGATTTGAATGCAGTTATGGTTTGGAGCACATGTGAATCAATCCTATCCTCTAGTACGTGTGTGTTCTGTAGTTCATTTGTTTTCAGTTACATTCAAATAACCAAAATTCTTAAATGTCGGGTACTGTTCTTTTCTACATGCTGCCTCTCTATGATCGTATCTTATCCTATCCACTATGCGCACTCCACATGCAGTTCTCAAGGGCTTCTAGTGACAACCACCTCCTTCATTTTGCCACCCTGTCTACCATTTCCTCAGTACATTTTTTTTCTCTCTCTCTCTTATATTCCATCACTTAATTCATCTCTCTCCACTCATTAGCACATCACCTTCTCTTGCAATAATCATCACTTTAATCTACATTTGCTTTCAAAGCATGATGTTCCCATACATCCATAAAACTCTGCACCGATCTGCAGGTTTCATTTCACTATTACAAAGCGATGCACAATCATAGGCAAAGCTCAGATCTCAGATCCTCAACCCTTCCACCACTCACCACCATCCTCATACCTCTCTCCATAACCCAAATTACAACCTCTCACATATTCCATCCACATATACGTAACTGTACTGTATTCTGAACAGCCATGGGGACATCACACATCCTAATTTCACTCCAACAATGATATTAAACAACTCACTCAGACATCCACCTACTCTTATACATGCTTCACTACCACTAACACCATAAAAAAGTCACTTTCTGCAATAACAAGGTTAAACAATAATGGGATAATAATAATATGGATGCAAAGCTGTGAACTGGATGAGGAATAGGAAGTAAAACTGCATGGGGAATGAGAAGTAAACTGAGAATGATACGGAAAGTGAAGGATAAAATACTTTACAAATCATCCCAAGAAAACTGTCAACAGCTTTACGAGGTTATTCTTTGTCTAATTTTGAGTAATAAATGCTATATCAACATGGATCCAATTCTCATGTTATGAAGCTATGATGGCCTTAGGGGCAAAAATGGTCTCCCTCCATACTCACCCAAGACGCCATCAGTAATTATTGCTGCATAATGACTAGGAATTGGGCTTTTATTCACCCTGCATTTTCTACTCAAAATTAGACCAAGAATAATCTCCTAGTGCTTCTCACGCATCTCCCAATATCCCCTGTAAATCTGCTAGAAATCATATAGATAATACATAAATTACAATACATCCAAGCCAGAACAGTGTTTTATGAAAGTGTCACTGATGCAGAACCCCCAATAACCCTCTTGATACATCAACCAGAACAGACTTACCTGATAATAAAATGGACACCACACCAGATGCATGAACAAAAACATCAAATAGATTCTGATCAAAGAAAACAAGTACTGTACACCTAATACGGTAATCAGTTTCAGTGATGCTATCGGTTAGAACTTTAACCCCCTCACAAATAATCAAAAATTTCTTTTAAAATCAGCACTGTACCATAAAAATAATCTATAACTACTTAAAAAATCGAAGAAGCTACAAATGGGTTAAGTTAGTCAATTATCCTGACCTCTTTACCCACCTAACAAACTGGTTGAGGCAAGATCCAGAAACCAGGAAAGAGTAAGTACAAAAGTGGGACTATCAACAGAATGCCCTCTGAAATGGACCAATCACTCACGCATCACAAGACCCAGAATCTTTCTCCACCTCAATGACCTAGCCATCTGCTTTTTCTTTTAAATGCTTCACATTACCTGCCCGATGGTCGAGTTATCCATTATTAAGTTAAAAAGCAATATTAAACCCATGTCATGTACTCCTCTATCCGTGATTTGCCCTACCAACTTGATCCCCAGTCGATCCCAATGCTTGTCAACATTCATACCTCACATCCTTACATAGTCATTTACCATATTCATCCTCCTTCCTCTTGCCCTACCCTGCCTCCTTTCACTAAACATGTCATAAATATATAAAAATTACTTTGAGAGAAGATTAGTAAAGAGTGCAATCTACTACACAAAACTTGAGCTTACCTTATTAGTTTTAAAAGTGTGTGCTAAAATGGTCCTGGGAGCTAAATGAACTTAGATTATGTCTTGCTATGGAACTGCTATGCATGTCACTCAGCCCTGCACCCTGCCCTGCAACAATTCTCTCTAGGTTACATACATGGCTATATTCTGTCCACTTTAACTTGGCCTGATATTGCCATCTCTACACCTAGGATTCTTAACTATACCAATACCGATAGAATATGGTGTCAATCTTGATGGAGTATTATGAAAAGGATGTACAGCCATAATATTCCTACTTTACTGACATACAGAAAATAACCTACAAAACTGGGAAAATAACTTACAAAACTGGCAAAATTCTCTGCCAAGTTAAGGTGGACAAATGACATTAGTATTTTCCAGTACGAAACTACTGAAAAGAAATGTGATTGTCTTGCTTCAAAACTATTGTATGTCAAGAGGCAACACTACTTACAGTACATAAATCTAAATTCCATTTCTCTAATTACCTTATGTTTTTCTCTCTGGTTTTCTCTGACCAGTGACATTCAAATCAGGTGAATTTGCCACTCAAGAACACATGCAGGTGGACAGTGCTGAAAAACTAGGAATCTTGTGCCTGCTTTCAGTAACTGGCTATTCACCTATGCATAATCTACCTGGAATGGTTGAAAATAAGACTTCTTAAACAAAATATTAATAAAAAATCAAGATATGGGAGAATGTAACAAACACTTCAGTACCTATTCTCACCCACACGAGCAGGATCACTGTGCTAAAATCTCTTAAATATGTCACAGGAAAATTATACTGTAGGAAACTCAAAATATTATATGTATATTATCAACACCAGCACATTATACACCATTAATATACAATATTGTTATTTATAGTGCAAATGTTACTCTACATAAAAACATATATTATATTATATACCTGTACTGTTAGAAATATGATTATGGCATCTAGCAATAGACAGATAGATAGATAGATGTCACACAATGACACTGGGTTATGTACTGTACCCACAAACCACAAGATATATCAATAATCTCTACTGTAAATATATCACTTAGGTACTGTATATCTAAATTAGCTTACAGGTTCAGTCTACAGATATGGCCATCCTATCATCACTACTGAGTAACCCACTTGCTGCAATGGGTACTTAGATACTGCATTATATTCAAGCCAACATCACAGGCTTTTGCTTAACACAGAAATTCTAACTGTAAGGCTTTGAAAACCATGATGAGTAGCCCTTCCTCTGCTCCTAGTACTGTACTGAACAACTAGGAATTTATTTAGGCTAACCCAAGTGGCTTAGTTCAGTCCAGAGGAACTGACATTGGAGGTTAAAGTGCAAGGCCTAAATATGTCATTTTAGTAGGCTCCCTGCACCTTTTCCCTACCTGTTAACATAAGCAATGGCACACTAATACAGGTAACTTTTGTTATTTAACTGAACTGTGTCGATGAAATTCTCTTCACTATTATGATGTTTTAATTTATTTTTCCTATCTCCGGGCAATTTCAATCGACTTACGAAAAAACCCTGATAACAAAGAGATTAATGAAGGTTACATCTAACCTCTCAGGTAAAAAAAAAAAAATCTTGCACCAGCAGAATAATATCATCTGGACATAACAAGAGAAAAAATATAGAAGATATCCCTGGGTTGTTGGGGTTTATATGGTATCAGTAACATAAAGCATATCAAGCCACAACAAGCAATATAAACTGTCAAGGAAGAGATGCTAAAAAGCCACATAAGCCCATTTCAGGAAAATAAAACTGACTGAATGGATTACACTCCCAACAAGGGTATAGATCAAAACTGAATAACTTCTAATACTTAACTCTGGCAACAGTTAAAACAGCCCACTAAAACTTAAAAAAGTAACTTAACTAATCAAAACATTGTGACTGCAGTGCTTTATTAACACTTCCCACAAAATTCACCATCTCCTTCTAAGAATTTGGCCTAAATGCTGGCTTGCAAACATAAACATGTTTTATGAAAAGAACAAATGAATGTATTGCAACTTAGTCTTGCATCTCACAAAGACTAATCTCCAAACATGTCCAAACTTCAACTGGTTAATGAGACTATAAAATTGATCTCCTAAAGTAAGCAACTAAAAACTATGAGCTGAAACTTAATATCCTTCATGCTGGTTTCAAAACAACTCTAATACTGTAATGAACAAATAATAGAACGCATCACACATGAAAGTCATTAGAACACCAATCCTTTAAATTCTGTGAATCCTAAGTGACAAAAACATCACACGCAATCCTTAAAAGACCACTGTAAAAAGACCACAAATACACACAAACAAAGTGAAAAGCAGAGCAAACAATATGCAGAAAATGATGAAAGGCTGTGAAAGAACAGAATTTATAAATGGGAGATTCATTAAAATGGAAACAGAAAAACACAATTTCCTACCAATTCCTGTGTTCTATGCTGACTGAACTTCTTCCCTGAACACAGCAACAATCTAGCTTGCTGCTCAGAGTAATGACAGAATTTAGAGATAATGGCACGCACAGCTGATTATAAAAGTTCTCCAAATATTGCAAATCTTTTTACTTATTTTTTATCTCTGCAGGTTATTACTCCTAAACTGAGAAAAGCTTAGTAGTGTATGTTTCTCTGTCCACAAATAATTTTCTCTGATATGATATGAGTCAGGAAGGAAAAACATACATACCCCAAGTGTGAGTTAGATGCAGCGGAATAGCAGGCCAGCTAATCCCTGAATGTGCACTGATGACACACTATACCAAACAATGATGCAGTGTATACATAGACATGGATCAGTGAGTAACTATGACATATGCAATAGACAGACAAAGTAACAGTGACTTGGAAACAATGCTTACATGTGAACAGTGACAGCAGTGACTGATGGGATAAAAGATACAGAGACAGAGGGAACACTGATGGAGGCATTTCAACAGGCTTGTGCAGCAGGGAATGCATATTCACTGAATCTTTAGTGGTACACACTCATGATGAGGACAAACAGGGAATGACAGAAGAATAAAGATATTATGATGCTGTTGCTGTCAAAGGTTGGTAACTAAAACTGTCACTGGTTGTAGTGACAAGATAATGTAGAAGAAGAGTAAGCAGATTCAATCCTCTGTAGTGCACTGTGGGACTGGACCTATACATTATAGATGGCTGCAACCAAGAAACCTTGCCTAAAAGGCTGAAATCAAGCTGGGATCTGGTGTGTAGGGAAGAGGTGGAGTATAAGTAAGACAGCTGGTGTCATGTTTACTCGTTTGATAGGAATCTGAGGAATGTGAAAGAACACATTACAAATCACCTTTCTAGATTCAAAGTGAAAAATTCCTGCTTTAAAAAGCTACCTCTGGACGACTGGATATGTGCCTGAAAGCATGGCAGTCTCAGGCTGTCTAACACTGTATATTAATCAGTCATCTTGCTGCAAATCTCAAGTTATGCAGCAGATGATGTGTTCATGTGGGTCAATGACATTCATTCATACAGTTCAGGCATATGTTTGTATGGTTCTGACCCAAAATAAATAGCAATTCAATCTGGAAGTATTCAATCACGGATATATCATTTACTGGGAAGATACTACGAATCCATATGTGGGTATGATGCTTCTATCTGAACAATTCATAGGATTTTAAAATTAAGATATAATTAAATTTTTCAACCACAATATATCATACAATGAAAGAGGCAGAACACAGAAAGGGGCAGGCACATCTAAGTCCTTCAGGTGGCAAAAACTAGAAGCAAATACGATCATGACATATGCCGACAAAGGATTAAAAAAAAATAATAATAATGAGCAAATATATGAATGAATGAATAAATGACTGAGCTGTAGTGGCTGGCATGTACAAGCCTAATATGAAGCTTGGCAAGTCATCTTCATGCCGTGAATGTTATGATATAGATAACCATTGGAAAAGGAGAGACATGACTGACGAATATAGAAAAAGCACAGAATAGACAGTGAAAAGACAGATAGACAATGAAAACAGACAAAAGTATTGTGATACAGAAAAAAAAGCAAGAAGTGGGAAAGGCATTACAGTATGACACAGACAGAAAGTGAGAAAAAGTGAGAAAGGACAGGGACACCATGGAAAAGATATACATGAACAATTGACAGTTACATGAGCACAGACAAAAGGCAGAGAGGGATGATTACAGTTCAGTCCTCAAGGGTGACGTTACGGAAGAGGTAGCTCATGCTCTCGTTGTTATGGATGCGGCGGATGGATTCAGCAAGAAGGATGCTGATGTCCACGGTCTTGATCTTGTGGCACTGCATCTTCTGAATCTCATGGGGCACTGTATTGGTCACCACAACCTGGGAGTGATAATGTGGGAGAGAAGAGGAAAGGTACAAAGAGGAGAGAGAGAGAGAGAGGGGGGGCAGAGAAGTATGAAATGTGAGAGGGCGAGAGGAAGAAGGATGAGAGAAGAAAACAGTGGGGGCACGAAAGGTCAGTGAAATAAAGTGACATGAAGAAGGGAAGAAGAAAGAAACAGGGAAATGAAAAGTGGGGAAAGAAGAAAGAAATAATAAGTGAAATGGAGAGAGGATGAAGACGGAGGGAAAGAAAGAAGTGGGGAAGGTTAAACGTAATGCATGCAAGAGGGAAGAGGAAAGAAGGAAAGAAAGAAAGAAAGAAAGAAAGAAAGAAAGAAAAAAAAAGTGGGTTGTGAGTGAGGTAGTGAAGAAATCTACCCCCAACTATTAGCTAATCTGGTCAGAAATAATGTTGACATCATACAAGCAACACACTCTCAGAGGTTAGCACTCAATTATTATCATCATAAGACTATCTGGCTTATTATCATTCCTTCATGTCATCACTGAACAAACTGAATTTAAACAGTCTAATGTCAGGAATTACAATATCATCATCATCACCTCCACCACCACCACCACCACCACCACCACCATCACCACCACCACCACCACCATCACCATCACCACCACCTTAGCCTTTCCCCACTGATGGACAGGGTAGGTCCATGTATTATCACTCTCTAAAATTAGCACTCATCTATCACTGTAAAGTATTCTGCTTATAAAATATTGTTGTATCATGATTTCTTAACCCTCTCATGGTTGGATCTCTAGTACTGTATATCACGGCAGCAAACGCCACACTATTTTATTCATATGAGAGTTAATCATAAAAGCCTGAGATCTATAAGACTGACACCATTAACCCCATGATGATCAGGACAACTAAAAGATATGATTCTAACTACTGCCAGGCAATTTTATTCAGCTGTGATTTTCTCTATATACCAGTATGCACTTCACATGCATTTGGTAATTCCCCATTTTTTCTGATAGTTAAAATAATCATTCTATTTGAAAGCTACCCAATAAAACAAAATATCTACAGTAAACTGCAGGAGAAGCATGCCCTTTATCCCCAAGAAGTTCTCAGTTTTAATATTTAACTGTACTGTACCTGGGTTTAATTCACCAGTCACTGGCATCCCACCATACTTATCAATGAGGCTGCAACGAGCCAAGGACTATCACGCACAATCACAACTTATCTACTCTCTGATTTGTAAATGCCAAGACAATGAATCATACCTTATCTACTCTGATCTGTAAATGCCAAGACAATGAATCATACCTTATCTACTCTGATTTGTAAATACCATTAATGAATCATATCTTATCTACTCTCTGATTTGTAAATACCATTAATGAATCATATCTTATCTACTCTCTGATTTGTAAATGCCAAGACAATGAATCATACCCTATCTACTCTCTGATTTGTAAATGCAAAGACAATGAATCATAACTTATCTACTCTCTGTTTTGTATATGCCAAGACAATGAATCATACTTCATCTACTCTGATTTGTAAATGCCAAGACAATGAATCATTACTTATCTACTCTCTGATTTGTAAATGCCAAGACACTGAATCATACCTTACCTACTCCCTGACTTGTATATGCCGAGACAGGTTAGCACTTACAGCACAACCACATGTTTTAAAGGTAACCAACAACCCCCTGGCAACAATATGTCCTGCCTTCATACATCTCATTCCTCCCTCATTGCTATGCAGTATTCTTCCTTTCAAAATTCTTTTGTTGTGTTTCACATTACTACCACGCTCTCTCCCTCTCTCTCAGTGTTACACCATCCACTGATCCAGCTGACGGAGAAGTGTCAGTATATTTTTCATTCCGACAGCATTTCAAAGAACTGACCTTCATGACCATCACTTCCACACCAGGATGACTGTTACTGATAACAACCCCTTCAGTACAAGAAGTTTATCATCATCATCATCATCGAAGCCCACATAGCCCCATGAGGGGCATAGGAGCCCAGGGTTAGGCAAGTTGGTCCTGACATTTAAGATGAGAGTGACCAGTCTCACTCATCCCTGAGTGGCATTACATGAGCAATAAACCCCAACCACCCCCTGGATATAAACCTTCACCGGCTCAATCAGATTGGAGCGCTATAATTACCTACTGAACCACCAGGTGCCAAAATTTGGTTACCAACCAGCATGGTAAGTTGTTTCCTGGAGTACAGGAAACCATTAGGCTTGTCACTCAGTATAGGGTCATCCACAGGCAGAAGGAAGAGGAAAAGAATGAAGGAAAGGAAGGTAGAAGAGGGAGTGTAAAGTCACCCGTAGGCAGAAGGATGAGCAAAGAATGAAGGAAAGAAAGACAGGAGAGGATGGAAGAAAAGAAGGATAGAGGAGAGGAAAGGGCAGACACCCGAGAACAGGACTACATCGGGTGAGTGGATGGTGAGAGCCTCCACCTACCACAAAAGAAGTTTGTCACTTGCAAAATAAATTTGTCTGGTCCTAACCCCCCAAAATTGCAAGAGACATCATCATAATCCAAGGCAAAGATCACCACCAAACATTATATTTAGACTCCTCAACAATAAATATATAATAAACTGTACTCCATGGCATCATCATTATCATAATCCTTTTCCCCATTAAAATACAGGTAGTGGGATACAAAAACAAAAAACTAGGGGCACCAAAGTAGTAATATAAGTACCCAGTGAAATTTGCCTTACGTCCATTCACTCATCAACTGAGCCTTTGAAATTCACAGCTCAAACTAACATGCAACACCATCCCAACGTTTTTCTCTCTAGATGAGCTTCCTAAGTGCCTGTGGATGAAGACATACTGCATATGCTGCTGACTACCAAGTTAAGAGAGGGGTGCTAGCCCTGTTACATGCATCATCATCCAAACTTGATGCCTCCCTTTCCATCCTTCACCAAACTCTGCTTCCTGAACTTCTATACCTTATTTTCTCAACCATTTGTTTGACATATCCAATAATTTTTTTTCCCTCCCAATCTCAAACTCACTCACTAGTATCCTTTCATTAACTTTCTTTCTCTCAGTATCAACATACCCTTTCTGCACAAACTTACTTCCACCCTCTGATCATCAGACTTCCTTCCTCTACACCTCACACCACCAAACAAAAATTTTCCCCAACACTTACCTCATCAATGGGTGAATCATCAATAAGCCTGGGAGCATCAGATGAAAGAAGGCCATGAGTGGCCATGACGTATATCTTGTACGCCCCACGGTCCTTCAAAACCTCAGCTGCTGCCACAAATGATGCCACATCATCAATCATGTCATCCTGTTACAAAAGGAGTAAGAATGTCAGTACTCATGCACTTCACTCTCACAACACAGACAATTCTTCAGTGAAACCTCAACAAAAGACCTCTGGTAGAGTCTAGCCAAAGTGACTGGTTGCCTGCTGTCAATGGGCTTATCTCCAGATGAGCCTGAACCCTCAACAACAAAAATAACAATAGTTAAGGAACAACAGCTTAAGTATAATGATCAAAAATATAATTATCCAAACCCTAATTCCTAACTGACAGATGAAGTAAAGTACTTGGATCTAGAAGACACACACCAATCCCTAATTAACTGATAAGGTGAGGTGGGATCTACAAAAATTGAGATAACAGAAAAGTAGGAGTACCACCAATTAAACCAACCCATCATCTACAACCGTACTACCCCACCAGAAGCATGGGGGCATGGCATTCAGTGAATAGGTAGTCACTTTTCCATTAGAAGTACAGTAAGACCTCACTATAACGGACTAATTGGGGCCCAAGCCAGTCCGAAAAATGCGAAATTCCGATAAAAGCGACATCCGGACTTACCCCTGTTAATCCAGGCTTTTTCCGATATATCAGACATTAGTCCGGATTGCATAAGTGGTTTTCACCACCATTGCAGTATTGTACTGTGTTATACCTTCACTACATTAATCAAATGGTATAATAATACTGTACTGTGCACTGAAAAACATGTCTTTTACTTGTCTTATTGTGGTGAACATAGCTGAAGTGGTCAGGCAGTACGGACTGCTTTCTGGCTTTATCAGACTTTTTCTGATATATAGGAGTTTAGTCCGGTAGCTCCTTGAGTCCGATAAAAGCGAATTCCGGTCTATTGAAGTCCGTTATATCGAGGTTTTACTGTATATTTTATGTGCACAATGAACCTCAACCACTCCTAGAAAATAAGCCCCTAAAGTTCACATTCTAATGGAGCATATGAACCTATTATACCATCAGAAGAAAAAGAAAAAATATTGTTGTATACCCTGTACTGTATTTTTCTTCACATACCACCATGATTGCAATGCGTCCGCCCACATCTCCGACAACATTGATGGGTGGCTTCTCTTTAGCAGCAAGAGCAGGCACCCCCACACCAACGTCCATGATACGTGAGTGCTCTACAAGTGGGGGAGAGTTGCGTCCATCTGCCTGTTCATCCTCATTTGTCTTCTGCTCTCCGTGGATCACTGCAATGCCTGTGGGGAAGGATATAAGTTACAGACAAAAGCATGAGTGTGTCTTTGATGCAATTGGGATACAGTAATGAAATTCAGGCGTATTCCCATTCACTATGATGACATCTTCCATATTCTTACTACTACCAGACAATTTTATTTAGATCTGGAGAGACTTTATGAACTGGAGGATAGGTAAAGCCTTCATTAACTCCACCACAGATAAAAGTCCTCCCGAGGCTGAATAACATAATCGGGCAACAGCTAGATTAAATGAAAATATGTCATCATGCTGAAGGGTTTAAAGAAAGGCTCATGAGAGGTTACTTGGGATACACGAAACTAAAGGGTGATGATGAGGGTACAAGAATATACAGAGTAAATATAGTATAAAAACTTGACAAAACAGATGACTGAAGTAAAAGGAAGGATACCACAGTGAATAAGGGCAGATACGATTTTGTATAACAAACACCTAGAATAATATGCACAGAAACAGAAACCACATATTACATGTTAAAAATAAATGAATAAAAAATTGGGTGACAAGCAAAATGAGAAGAATGAAAGAATAAAAAACATGATGACACACAAAATGAAGAGAACAGGAAAGTAACCCCATTTCTGCAAGTCTCCCTTAAGTTAAAACTGTCTTGAAGAAGCTAGAATAAAATTTAAAGCATATCACATACTGAAGGGGTTAAGGCCATCAGGATTTTAAACAATTTAGGGGAGGATGAAAATGGTGATTAAAACTGAACATTTAACTTAATGACAGTTGACTAGCAACTAAACATGTGGTAATAGACAAAGGTATGTCTACGAGTAGGAGTGGTAGCTTTATGTGCTGCATGCTTAGTATCATACAGCACATGGGTGTTATATGGCACAAAGAAAATTACAGTTAATAGCCAGGAGCCAAAGAATTATATGCAGTAACCAGAAAGTGATTTGGATGTAGTAGTAAGTTTGTTCCCAGCTGCAAAGTACTATACAGTGCTGTGTATTCCAACTGTGTTTTCAGAACCTGAATTACTGTTGATCTATGTAGCCAAGAAATGTGATGTCACTTTGTCAATAAAGAAATGGAATATCCCCATCAAAGCATGGTACTGTATATGGACACAAGGAAAGAACAGATTACAGATTAGCCATTATTTTGTAGTGGCAGTGCATGCAAGTGAGCACGTCTGTATGGGTCATCAAGGAAGCTTCAACTGAGTACAAGAATCCAAGAACACACACTGTGATGTACTACCATACCTACTGTACTTGCTTGTCCATCCCAACAAGGTTTAGGCTTGGATAGCAAATGTGTTAGCCAACATACTCTTATTTCTTAGTTTCCTATGACCAATATTTATAAGGCAAGTATAAAATATTTTTGTTTGAAGGTGGTGATGTGATAGCTATTAACTTCAAGTCATGATACAGGTTGACCAAAGAAAGGATGACACGAAAGGCAGAACCAGATTGTGCAAGTACGGGGGTAGTGATGATGAATAAGATAAGCATGATACTTGAAAACAAAGAAACAATCATGAATTAATACTGAAAAATAAAACACAGGTACAGAAATGGCTACAGTGTGAAAATAAACAAATAAAGAGGGAAGGTGTAAATGAATAATAAACCCTGAAAACACTTGCAGCCGTTAACAGTCACTTGTGGACTGCCCTACATCAGTGTCTTGGTGTCATCTGAAAGGAAGAATGTGCGTTAACCCCATCAAGCCCATAATACAGTCTTATATCTTATTCTTGCTACTGCCACATGATTATATTCAACTCAGTACACAGCTCCATTAGTGAGGGGGTTACTGAAATGCTCCAGCTAACTCCTCTAGTCTAAAGTCATCACAAAGCTGAACAAAATTATCTAGTGGTAGCAATACTTGAAGATAAAAGTAAATTATTTAAAGTTTTCAAGCCCTGCAGCCATGAAACCTATCTATGGCCAGACACATCAATCCCTAAGGGAAGGCCATCTGTCTTTTGAGTTACTTGTTTTACGGGGAAGGGCACTAACCCTCCGTCAACCCACTTGTCAACATGTGCTGTATTATCTTATTGCTGCCACCAGACAACTTTCATCAACCTGACAGACCTCAGTTGTGAATAGGCTAATGACACCTGTATCCAACTCTTCCAATTTGAAAAATCTCAAGTTGAATAAAATCACTGGAGACATTAAGAACAAAATATTGACACCCTTGGGTTGAGGGGTTAAAAGGTACAAGATTATGCAACAAAAAAAAGTTACTATAAAGATACTACATCTACTAATATGAAAAAAAAAGAAAAGAGGGGGGGGACCTCATCATTTTACATGTGGGAGAAATCAGGACTACTAACACTACAAAAAAGAAAATGAAACATTAACACACCTTCCACCACATGACATATTTCCTTGTTCCTGCTGCCTCCATATGACTTTATTCAGTTATCTTCTTGTACCGCAAGAGTTGATTACAGCAACAACCTAAATCCCGTTTGAATCACTTCTCCTCAACAACTGTTTGGAAGGAGCAAAACTAAACCAATAAAAGGTAATAACCCTTCAACCACATGACATCTCCAACTGTAACACAGAGTCATCTACAGACAAATTTATTAAACTTGAGTACTGAAGGACTTGATTAAAACTATACCTGACTCTTCCAGTTTGAAAAGTCTGCCATAAACTGAAAAAATCATCTGGAATCAGCAAGAAAATAAACCAATATTTCACCTGATGCCAAGGGGTTACAAGTACAGGTAAGAAAACAAGCAAATCAATACAAATAAACAAGTGTGCAATAACACTTTAATAAAATAAAACAAGCGGTGCCGAAAAACTATAAACTTTGAGATGACAAACAAACAACAAAACACTGAAAGTCTACAGCACTACCTTTGGCAATTTATACATTTGGCATTGTGGTACTGTGCAGCAGTGTGTATGACTCTGGCCAAGACTTAACAGCCTTTTCCCTAAGGATCAGCAGTACTTGTGTGTCTCATAAACCTTCATATCACCACAATGGCTGTCTTATTAAGATCACATGTAAGGCCTAGCAGTCCTCCTATGTATCATACACCTTCATATGTCACCAATTCAGCACTAACACTCACCATCCATCAATAATGTATGCTTGGGCTATCTTATTCAGGACTGATGTGAGAGTATTAGTGGCATTTTACATACACATCAGTGGTTCTTGTGATACATTAATGATGTGTGTTTTAATAATATTCAAATAACCATACAGTTTCACTGTCCCAGCCTGGGAATGAACCCACATTCCTTCAAACAACAGACCATTTCTGCAACCACCTGTACTCATACACTGTGACGATGACTGCAGTTAAAAAAAAAATAAATAAATAAAAAAAACTGTGGTGCTTCATCCTATCAATTATTCATAAACTTCCTGGTATCTAGAATAATTTCCAAAACAAAGTGCTTATAAGACAAAATACTTTACAATGTTCCAGCACCTGCATAAGCTCATATCAAAACTAGATCCTCTTCACAAATATACAGCACTTGAACCTTGGGAGTCTAGATAATGTGTGCTGTATACCAATTTTCTTTGCTTCTATGACTTTTTTAAGAAATGACAATTTTAATCACACTATTCACATAGGAGAGTTGATTATCTGTGAAGCTTAACCCCCTTAAACTTCATATTGTATTTCATTTTACTCTTGTTACTTCCAGACAAATGTTATTCTGAAGGGACCATTTGTAGTGAAGTGGTCAGAAACAATCTTATTTAACCCGGTCATAACCTACCCTCTCTCTCTCTCAACTGAATAACTACATCCGGAGACAGGTGCAATATATACTGTACAGTATATATCTTTTTAATACGTCAACACAAAAGCACTCACTTGTCAAACAGCTTGTATGAACTAATAACTAATTTCAATTTCTCCATTAACTGGCATTACACACACAGATATTGACGCAAAAGTGGGAAGTTATTCTGAACTGATTTTCTGCTACGGCAAGGTACATGATCGCCCACAAACTAAACATTCACAGTCTTCCCCACATCTCACTGTGGTGACGTACTGTCTCCCACAAGGAAACATCAGTTCACTGTTTGCAGGGGTGGTTGATTGCCTGCAGTAGAAATGTCTGCTTGACCAGACTGATTTGGATTACTGAACAACAATGACACAATTTACAGTATATTACAACTGTACACAGAAATAAATCGTCACATTAAATTTCTTTTCTGACCCACTGACAATCTTAACTGTTCTATGGGTGATGCCTGAATATAACAAAATACCTACAACAATTCCACAACATACATAATACATAATAATATGTATGGTATATTATACATCTGTATGGTATACTTGTTATACTGCACTGTATATCATCACCAACTCCAACAATTTACAGAAACCATCTCTGGTCTTTTTGACTTCCTCTTCAATTTTCATATTTTATTCTTGCTACCAACTGATGATTTTATTCAGCTTAAGAAACATCTCAAGCACTAAGGGGGTTAATGAAGGCTGTGCATTCCATATCGAAAAGTCTCTCTGGACTTAATAATACCATACAAAGTTAGCATGAACAAACCACAAAATACATCAAAGGACTGAAGGGGTTTAGAATATTCATAAATATACTACCACATACCCTCAGGACTGACTGTGCATTTATAAGGGAAATATTATCACTTTCTTGTAATGATTACCCTTCCAGGAGATGCTTTGAGGATAGACAGAAAGAGAGGAAGACAGTGATACACCAACCTACAAGCAGTGCTACACACAACACTACACATACGAAGCAAAAAAAAAAATCTGGTGCCAAAAACCACGGGAAATGTCACATACTTACCATTTCCTACACAATGTTGGGGGAGGGGGAGGAGTGGGAGAGATGGAATTTATCTTTTAGCATCAATTATGACAGCCAAATCTAGTTGTTGGCAAGTGACAGAATCAACCAAGCAAGAATCCAAACATGTACAAGTACTGTATGTGTGTGTGTGTGTGTGTGTGTGTGTGTGTGTGTGTTTAGATCTGCACAGTAAGATCCCTTTATTTCACCTACCTATTACTTCATCCCTGATTCTTTAGAAAACATTAATAGCTCATAACTCAATTATGATATTTTTTAAATTCTGGTTTCTGTCAGACACTTTTAGCTTCCTATGGAAAATCTTAGAGGTGAAGGGGTTAGAAACTATTATCAATAACCCATTTAGTTAATTTTATTAATTTAGGGAGAGGTCTACTTTTACACAAGTTTAGGTGTGGTGAAGAAATGTAATATAAACCAACACCTACTGTGTTGTCAACAAAGTACTGTTGCACCTAACAACACTTCCTGAGCTCTGGTCATTCTATTGTTTTCATGGTTCACCCACCCAATTTGGGACCAAACAAAGGAGTCTTACTGTACTTTATATCAGTATTCAGACAACTTCCAGCAGTATGATTTAATATTAATGAATGTACAGCAGTTTATTCCATACTTTATCTGACTCTCTGATACCTAACATCCACATCTCTTCAAATATATTACAGATTTTTACATCAACATATCCCTATACACAGACATACCCACCACAGGAAGTAAAACTAAGGGTATGGCTGAAGAACTCAACAGCAATCAAACATCAGTATCCAGGCCTCAAGTAACTGACATCTCTCACCTGTACTTGACTGGAGATTTGGTTTATCAATCAATCTTTCCCACTGCCTATGACCTTTAGTCTTTTATATGTTAACTGTTCAGGCATCTCATAACGAGTGAATCTTGAGGCTTTTTTTTTTTTTTTTTTTTGGAGGTTTTGTGGAGTCAGCCATTTATTTTTTTTATTGCATCAAAAAAGTTACACCCAAGCTAAACTTTTCAGTAAATAAATTTGCCATACAATAGCTGTTTTTTTTTTCTACCTTGATGCAGAAAATCTTCTGCTACAAACCTCAATGAAATTAATCCCACTTATTAGAATTTTCAAGAACTGAGTACAATGCTGGTTGTGTTCTTCAGTAGGAAAACTCAGCCACAAGTACTCGTAAACAGAGCCCAAGATGAGACTCAGAAATTATTACGTTTATTATATATCACTGATTTTTTTCCCCCCAAGTTTTCAGCAGGTAGTGGGAAGCAATTAGCTGGTTTTAGCACTCACTATAACTCCAGCCCACGGAAAAAATAAGCTGTATCATGGCCAACCTCAATAAGGGGATTTCTTAAAAGCAAGGCATAATTTCAGTATGGAGCAACCACATCCCTTTGCCAGTATAAGGAAGGGGGGTGAGGGGTTTCCTGACCCCCACTCCTTCCCCTTTTAATCTCCTTTTACTACAATGAGCATGCCATTCACAGATCACCCACTTCTGTACTTTTTCTTCCTTGTTTTATGAATTCCAGCTCATCCCATCCTTAGGTGGAAAAACAGAGGTCAGGATGTTGTTGATGATGATGATAATACAATACACAGCAATTACATGGGCAGTTCACAAAGTACAGTACTCAGCATAATGCCTTTTCTGACGCTCATTATACAGCTGATTTTCCAGTTCCCCTTAAGTGTGTGGAAAAATATGTTACATTTTGTAACTTATGGACTATCAATAAGGCCTTGCAGAATTGTCTCTTCTATCCCTTGTTGTTGATAACAGGGTATACAGTTTCCCTGTCTGAAGCCTAACACTGCCCACTGCTGCCTCATTATCATTTCACATATCTCTTGTTATCATATCATCATCATCCTTATCTCTGATGCTCTGTTCGCTCCTGGGAACCTTCTTAACAGGATGGCTGTGACATAATGACCTCCAGAATACACTGTTCCATACTCTCATCAGTTCAGGAGGTTTTCTGGTACCTCTTCCTATCCAAGTCATTTCTGCATGAGGCACATTAATATTCTCTTGTATTAAGCATATAACAATCTTATAGCCATATATATTGTTGCTACTGCTACAGACTCAACTGGAATGGGACCTGGTGGACCGTAGGTTAGGCTACCCTGTCCCTGTAGTTCATTTCACCTTCCAGGGATAGGGATGGAGATGAGGGACATCTGTATAACCAAGAAGCAAAGCTACCCAATTATATCAGAGCCACTTCATGAAGGCATCCCTCTCCAGCATCAAGTCAATATTTGAAAGATACAAACAACATACAGAACAGTATGATGTGGTATGAAAAATATCGCTAAGGAAGACGTGCCACAAACCCTCCTGATCTGACATGAATAAGGTTCTTATGTCTCTTGTTCTTTGCACAAAGGCAGTACAGTATTGGAATCAACGGGGCTGGTTTATGTAAGGATATAAACTAAATACTGCAATTCTCATGAAAAATCTGATTCTATACTCTATTTATGTTGTAAAGTCTCTTCTAATTTTCTGATAACTGGGGCTTTGACAAACAGTAACTCTTTTCACGCACACAATGTATCAATCACGTATCTACTGCACCTTATACACCATTATCAATAAATCACAAGACAGAAATGTTTCCAGTTGGTTCTTTGGAAAAAAGTCTATCTATTTAAAAATCTATCTACACTATCAGTTCCTATGACACACCATAATATTCCATGCACTCTTCATCTAGTCCTCTCAAGCAACTGCAACCACTATCAGTGTGGAGGTGTCACAGTCAAAACCTACAGTACAACTCCAATGATCCACAATATGATTCATAAGCATGCCAATCAGGCCCATTATGTGTGTTTTCACCCTTAAATTCAATTATTTTTTCTTAACTGCATGAATTTTCCTGCCCAGATTAAGAGAACGATTAATTTTTTGTTATTCCGATCTGCTAACTCAAAGCCCCTATGCTCCTGCTGGGCAAATTAAGGACTTATTTTAAGTGGGGAAAAAAAAAAAAAAAAGGCAGATAACAACAACAAGCCTGAGGGTAAATATCCAACTTTCTAAACTAGAACTGGTGTCCCAACATGCTTTGGTGGATGAATGGAATTATACTGCAAGATATTCAAACTAATTCAGTGCCACAGCCAAACTTTATATCTACTCTGAAAAGGAGATTTTGGTTACACATTACAAGTACGAAAGACAGTACTGAAATACACATCCACCCAGTAATCAAATAACATCTATGAATGAACAATTTTGATTTAGTTATAATCTACAATTTATAACAAAAAATCTGATACTAACAACTAGGATGTCCTAACTAATAACTACTGTACCATTATACAGTACTGCATAATGCAGAATACCTTGTGAATATTTTGTAAGTTCTGTGATAATGCAAAATTAATGCTGGTTGGATTTTCCATCAACCAAACTAAATCTTTTGAACAGTTCACTGCTAATGTAATTATTATTCTGTCTGATGTTTCCAATAAGAAATCCTTAAAAAGAGATTCAGCCTTTGTGGTCAAAAGACAATCATTCACTGAATCAAGCTGATACCCTTTCTCTTTCCTACTCCAATAATGATGATATTTTCAACTATTACTTGTACTAGCCTCTCTATTCTGCACTCCTACTGGTCATCCTCTGTCACATACTCAGATCTGCTAGCATTAACAAGAGATGACAGGGTTTGCTGCAAGATCAATCTCCTTTTTACAAAGTACTGAATTAATTTCTGGAGTTTCCTATGATGGCTATTACATATCAGTGTTGATATGCTTATTTCCTTTGTTGAAGCTGGTGCACTTAGGTATCTTTTTCTAGCTAAGACCAGATACTTTTGTCCAGCTTCAATATACGCTAGCTGCCAGGGGCTTAACAGCTGTATCGGACAAACCTTTCTCTGACACACTTATTTAAACTAACACTAAATAGTTTTATCAGTTTTGAGAATTTCTAACAGTCTCAACCTACAGCACCTTCTTTTCTCCACTTGGTAAACCTAAGAATATAATCAAAACTAACACCACAAGCAAGAAAAATCAAAACAGTCAAAGGATTATCCTAATGGTAAAAAAAAAAAAAAAAAAAAAAAAATCTCATGTAACCTCTTCTGTGGCTAATACACCTAGGAATATAATTCAAGCTAACACCACAGTTGAGAGAAATCCTACAAGTCAAAGGATTAAAATACAGACATGCATGGGGATACTAACCTAGCCTGAGTCGCTCAGCATACGAGGTGGCCTTCTTTGCTGAGCCAGGGTCCCGAGCCACAATGACAGCATTGCGGTAATCTGGAATCTGTGGGCAAAAAAGTCATTCTATAGTTGTCTTGTTTTCAAAAATGATGGAAATGGGCTATTCCCACAACTTGAATACAGACGATACAGGAAGTATGTATAGCCAATCAAAAAAAATATCTGTGCTTTTCCTATCTTTGCATCATGAAACAGTAGAAGAGGCATGTGAAAATAACCTTAATTATCTTTTTAAGAATGTGTATGCCTACTGTTTTATACCAGAACATCATACAACATATGGAATGAGCTATTAAGCACATATATATATGCCTTAGGGGAAAAAAAAAAAAACACTCAGGAACAGCAACTATGCTCACTGTGAAGCCACTGATCATTTGGTTGA
>JAGKTI010013863.1:0-22442 GCA_018397915.1 Birgus latro
CTCTCTCTCTCTCTCTCTCTCTCTCTCTCTCTCTCTCTCTCTCGTATGTATGTATAGTATATGAACTGGCTCTTTGAATGCTGTGGTACTCAGATCTTAATACAACCGTTTGGCATTATCAAAATAAATAAATAACGAATGAGGTAATGAACAGGGTAACAGAGAATCCTTTGAATGCACACGTTAAAGTATAGCTAAGAAGAATTATGTATATTAAGACTTACGTACTTCTGCCAATTCAGAGGTGGGATATTGACTGTATTAATCTTTGCACGACAATAGGCCACTCTTAAAAAAAAAAAATCTGGCTTTGGGAAGAATAAAATAGTGAAGCTTTGTGTCCCCTTTATGTGTGGCTTGGGAAGTTTTTTTGTCTTTATTTTCCTGAGTATTAGAGTTGCAGGTTGTGGCTTTTCGTTTTTTTTTTTCCCCTTCTTGGCTTTGTTTTTTATGGTAAGTGGAGTTTCTTTTCCCATTGTTTTTTCCTAGTTATTTTAGGCATTATATATTTTGGATTTTTTCCTGTACTGTTATTTTTATAGTTTTCATTTATTCACTGAATTTTTTTCCCGTGTATGAAGCTTATCCACTTCGCTGCCGTGTCATCCAACTTGTATTTAAATTCAGGCTAATCTCAGACGATTTTGTTCAGCTGAGAAAATCGGTGGACGGACGTTTCGGCCACGGACGTTTTGGCCATGAGCGACCAATCTTGGACGTTTTGGCCATGGGCGACCAATCTTGGACGTTTTGGCCACGGAAGGTGGGACATTTTAACAGGGTACTTTAGGGAGGACCGCTTGACACACCGCCAAACGATTTCATTAACTGACTTGGCAACAGGCTTCTTGGTGTACATGAAGCATTACCTCAGCCTCAGCTGACGTGGTTGTGTAGCAGCTGAAATGCAGAAAAAGCCTCAGCTGACGTGGTTGTGTAGCAGCTGAAATGCAGAAAAACACACTGACGGCTGCCGCTATGCACCGTAGTTCCCACCAGACTCCCTCCTGTCCACTTCTCACTTCATTCATCAACTTCCTCCTAGTTTAACACAAACAACCCTCCCGTCATACAAACAACTGCAAACCGAAGCTTTGCTCCTCTCTGTCCCACTCAGCCACATAAGCAGTACAAAATATACGCAAAAGGACATTTAAAAAAAAAGAAAAAAATACGAACATCTGCAAACCGACCTCTCTGTCCCATCAGCCACATAAGCAGTACAAAATAAATGCAATAGGACATTTAAAAAACAACAAACTACAAATATAAGCCAAATGACATTAAGAAACAAAATTATGTTTCGTGGCCCAAACGTCCACTTTTAGTGGCCCCCGTGGCCAAAACGTCCTAGGTTGGTGGCCCATGGCCAAAACGTCCGTGGCCTAAACATCCGTGGCCGAAACGTCCTACATTCGAGAAAACCCCCAGCAACCATAGACGAATATGGGTTTCTTACTTTCGATAACACCAGACGATTTTATGAGAAATTTTCACAGAGGGACGTACAGGTTATTTGCTTCAGACGATTTTATTCAGAGGAGAAATTATAGCAGAGGGACGTATAGGCTTCATGTATTGGATGCAGACTGACACCAGACGATTTTGCTAATCTGAACATCATCCTGGCAATCAGAAGGTTAATTGACAGCCGTAATCCCCTGAAGTCCATGTAACCCCTTTAGAACCGTGACAGCTTATTTATCTTTATTTCTTTTTACAACCAGACGATTTTATTCATCTTACGGTAGATCTCTTAATGGCCGTCCCTAACCTGCATAAAATCCCTTGGGTGTAGCATGAATAAAGCCAGATTTTTTTTGGGGGGGGATATAGAGGTGCTGCTAGAGAGAGAGAGGGGGGGGGGGGAGGAAAGGTCATGAAGAGAGTAGGAATTAAGTAGAAGAAATATATGTACTAATTATACCTGTTGAAAAATTACCTTGTTCTGGAAAGTTGTGTAGTTCATTTGTGTATATATTTTTTCCTGTTATAATTGTTAGTTTAGTAATTTAGTCGTGTTAATGCTTGAACTTATATATTTAAATGAAATTATGAAGGGTTTTAATGGTTTTATTGGTTCATTATTATTTGTGTGTGTGTGTGTGTGTGTGTGTGTGTGTGTGTGTGTAATTGGAGGTAATGGAGGTGCCGAGAGAGAGAGAGAAGGGGGGGGGAGGAGGAGGGAGGGTAATGGAGAGATGAGGGAGTATAGGCCTGTGTGTATGCAGTCGGTTGTTCCCAGCATTGCGTGATCGATTCCAGGATTGGGCAGTCGAGAGTTTGCCCTTTCGTTAACAATTTCAGTACTATTTTGTCTCCTTGTTTAACCGCCACCAGACGATTTCATTCAGCTTCAGAAGGACATTTCGAACTGGAGGGTTTTGCTGTAGCCTTTCTTAACCCCTTCAGCACAAGATCTATTCCTGTCGATGAGTGAAATCGTCTTCCAGCGAGAATAAAAACATCGTCGTCATATGGAAGGGATTAAGACTTGACATACGGTATTCTTCATTTTTATTCTTGCCATCTCCAGACGATTTTCTTCAGCATTGGCGAGACTTTGCAGGTGGAGTAGTTAGCCTTTATTTATTTATTTTTTATGCAAGAAAGAAGGAACCAAAGGCCAGAAGCCTTCACTAAACAACATCGTCTGGAGGTAAGAAGAAATACCACCACCACTACTACTGCTATTACTATTACTACTACAATAATAATAATAATAATAATAATAATAATAATAATAATAATAAATCGGCGGACTGAAAAGGTTAACTAGTCTTTGCCAGTACCAGTCCTGAACGAGACAGTGTTCGGTATAAACGGTTCAGCATTAGTGCCCAAGTGGGGACATGTGCGGGTGTGTTGGTGCGTGAAGGAGAGTGCAGCTGGGCCTCAGGGATCGGTCTGCCTACCCTGTGTCCAGAGTTGAATAGCTATAAGAAATAAATAAAAAATAAAATATGAAAAAAAATTGCTCAGAAATAACTAGTGAATACAGAATTTTTTTTTAAAGTACAATGTATTTACTAGTGATTAGTTAGATGGATAGATAGACAGATAGATATATATAGAGAGAGAGAGACTAAAGGGAGGTAAGTAGAGTCAGAAGCGACACTTCCCTCCCTTCAGGCGGCGTTAGCCCTCCAGCCACTCCTCTGGTATTCCCTCCATCTCTCCCACTCTTTCCCTCCGTACCTTCTCTCTTTCTTTCCCTTCATCTGCCTCTCCTTCCCTTCTTCCACTCTCTCTCTCTCTCTCTCTCTCTCTCTCTCTCTCTCTCTCTCTCTCTCTCTCTCTCTCTCTCTCAGGTAATCATGTTTTGTTAGGCAGTTTTATTCATTCATCCGTGTGCATATTTATGTAAATTATCTCCAATAATATGTGTCCATTTAATATCCACTTATCTGTGTGCCTGTAGACATCGTTATATCGTATTCATCCCCCCTCCCTACAGTTCATCCATCCATCCATCCATTCATTCATTCATTCATTCATTCATTCATTCATTCATTCATTCATTCATTCACCCATCCCTCCATTCACACACCCAGCGATTCCTTCTTTCATTCATCTATCCACGTATAAAAACACGCTATCTGTTTACTTTTATGCCTGGCTGTCTCGATTGATTGTTTTTTAATCTACTCTTCCATTCATAAACTCGTTCGTTCATTCAGAAGTTTTCTTTGTCATACGTCTTATTCCTCCCCCCCCCCCTCTCTCTCTCCGTCCAGCCCTTTTCCTCCTTTTCCTTTTTTTCCCTCTTCCCTCCCGTCCCCCATTCTTTCTTCCTACCCTCTCCCCTTCCTCTTTTTCTCATTTCCTTACCCCTCATCCTTCGCCTATCACTTCTTTCCCGTTCCACTTTCCTGCCATCCTCCCATTTTTTTTTTTTTTTGTACCATTCATTTTCTCCCCCTCCCTTGTTACCTCCCTCCTTCCCTTATTGCTCTCCCTCTTGCCCCCTCCTTCCCTCCCTTCCGTTTTTACTTCCCTCCCGTGCTCCTACCTTACTTCTCTCCTACTCTTTTCATTAATTTTTCCTCTTTTCTTTCACCCTCTTCATTCTTCCCCTTTCTCCTCCCCCTCTGATTTCCTCTTTCTCTCTCACCTTTCCTCTCCTCCCTTTTTTTCTTCCCTTTCCCTCTCCTTGCTTATACTTCCCTCCTCTCTCTATCCCATTTTCCTCTCCATCCGTATTTCCTCCCTCCCCCCCTCCTTTTCTTCCACCCCATTTCCTTCTTACCTTCCTCTCCCACTATTCCTCCCATTTTTTTTTTCTCTCTCTTTTCCTCCCTCTACCCCCTCCTCCCAGCACGCGACCTGCACGTTCCCTAATGGTGGGAGACTATCCACGCGCACGCATACACACTCCCACACGCCTCTCTCTCTCACACGCTTTTCTTTCATCCTCTTCTATTTCTACCTCTGTTTTTCCATCCTTATCATCTTTTTCCTCTTTTTTCCTTTTCTCGACTCATTTTTCCCCATCTTTATTTTCTCCTTTTCACCCATCTCTTTCTTCATGCTTCCTCTTCTCCTCTTTATCTTATTCTGTCACTTATTCCATCTTTTCCCCCCTTTATCTTCATTTTCTTCCTCCCTCTGTGTCTTTTCCCTATTTTTTTTTTTTATCTCCCTTTCCTGGCTTCTTCACTCGTGGGGGTCAGAGGTTAGGAAGCCACAAGGGTCATTGAGAGCCCCTCCTTCCGTAGCCCAAGGGAGAGAGGGAGAGGTGGAGAGAAACACGGAAGGTGGAGGGGGAGGGAGAAGGTGGAAAGGCAGGTGGAGAAGAGGAAAGATAGAGAAAGGGGAGAAGAAGGGAAGGTGGACAGGAAGGAAGGTTGAGAGAGAGGGGGAGGGGGAGAGGAAGGCTAGAAGAAAATGGAGAGAAAAGGAAGTGGGAAGTAAGGAGAGATGGAGGGAAGGAAAAGAAGGTAGAGGGAAGAAGAAAGGGGGGAGAGGGGTACAAAGAAGAGGAGGGAAGGAGAGAAAGGGGGAATTGAGAGGAGAGAGAAGTAAGGTAAGGGAGGGAGCACACGGTGAGAATATACAAGATAAGTAAGAGAAATGAAACGGGGGAGAGAAGGAAAGTAAATTGTAAAAGTAGTGGAAGGAAGGAGAGGAATGGGGAAATGAATTAGGAATGGAAGGGATGAGAAAAGAAAGAAGAATGAAGCCGGAGAGGATGGAAGGGGACAAGGGATTGGGTGGCAGGCAGTAAAAATGTCAGAGTAATCACCGGCACACACATTTAGGGTTAGCCATTGTCTCCACTCCTAATGCTTTACTCACTCTTACAAATTCTTCCCTTTGTCTCGTAAGTCAGAGAGTATTTATTATTTTATATAGAAATCTCAGTTTTGCGTTGTATCAACGATCTTTTCATATACAGTATATCTCTAATTTGTTGCATTTACTATACTTAGAAGCTGCTGTCTCCATAAATCTCCTTATCTACTTATCAGCAGCTTTGAATGATTATGCACTCAGCGTCATGATGGGTCATTGACCTACGGCTATAAAAACCACTGCCACAATGCACACGTTTGCTGTTTATCATCTTCACCATCCTACACCAGTAATTTAGTCCCTGTACGTGATGGAACAATCTCTCTTATTATCTTCATTTTGTTGGTTTGGTTCATCCCAGTTCAGCTAATATACAGTACAAGCTTCATCCTAACATCTGGTTCTTGGTCCACATCATATTTCATTTTGCCACTGTGTCGCCACTCATTAACTTGTTTATACGAGTAGTACTTAAAAACAAGAACCATACTCATTTATTTGTACAACTGTTACCAAAAATCAACACCCAATCCACTAATACCCCTTTAAAGGCATAGGAGGGCCACTTGATAGGATACCGTTGCTCGGATCACGTACGCTATAGGAGACCAGATGTCCTTTGCACCATTTCAGTGAGAAAAACTTCAAGCCATGTATTAGCTCTGCATCGTGGTGGGTTAGTTTATAACTTTTCAAGCATGTCATTGAGGTGTGTCATTGGTAAGAGCCAATCCCCTATTAGAGGTCCAGGAAGGCTCGAGACTAGGATATTGCAGTCCTGATCATTTCAGCCATGAGAAAACACCCCTTTTCCCTGACAGTGTTTCGATGACTGAAGGTCCTCCAGCCACATCATGGATTCAAACTGTGGGATGTTTGTGTGTGTTGTCATCCAGCATAATACTGTATCAACCATACCACTGGGATGCTCACAAGGTGTGTCATTTACATAGCATTACATTGTGTATAATATGACTGCTCATGACCGTTGCAGCTGTTTAAATGTAGAAATTATACAGTCTCAGTTTCGTCAGTTCATCAGTCCAAGAAACCTCTTAGGGGAAGCTGCCTGAGCTTGTCATAGTACTCCACCTACATACCTGTGACCATTAGCACTGACAAGGAGCCTACACGTGATAGTTCTGTGCCCCCTGAGTGGAGCAGCAGTGGCATCCACCCACTCTGCACTTCACTCGGGAATGACCTTGGTCCAACCCTGGGGAGTCACTCTTTGCCACAAGGGAGTGCCAGATCCTTGCACAGTGTATGCACAGTAATGTACCTGTTAGACAGCCCTACAGAAGCAGTTACTTGTGGTCAGCTGGTCTGCTTAACCAGATAGACCAGGGTTGAGCAACATAAACAACCTTTAACAACCTTATAGGTTGAGGATGTAGATACAATGGATTACTGTTGGATGTAGCCTCAAATTTCGGGAAAAATATAGGTGGCTCCATTCCTCCCAGTCCAGAACCAGGATGTCTCCTTGAGGATTGTCATGGCTCATTGAAGCAAGGCAATTCTAGGGAAGGTATGACAAGGTTCATCTCCACAAGCATGTTTTTTGTGCCAAATAAACAAACAGCAACCAATGAGAATATTTTAGATTGATATCTCTGTGGCAGGAAGTATAGACTTACAGAATGACCACTTGAAGGTGTTTGAGCCTGATCTCCAAAGATTCCTAGCAGTTTTAAAGGTTTCGTCAGAAGCCTTTAAGAGGGGTGGCGACTGAAGGTCTTTTCTTTTTCGGCAGGCTACTTTTAAAGGTCTGTGAGGGACTGCAATAGGAGTTGCCAAGGGGAGAGCAACTGTTGGTTGAACCAGCAGTGTCCACCAACAGAGGGCTGAAAATTCAGTTGCCAGGGTTAACAGGAGGGTAGACCTATTTGGAGCTCTGTGGGACACATTCTTCTGTGAAGAAGAACATGCCCATGGTTAGCTGCTACTCTCATCATGCAACGTTGGGACTAGCCAACTAGATGGCTCCAATCATTTCATCCGACTGAATCAAGGTGTTCCTATGGCTCACTGAAACCCAAGTTGTTCTGGTGCCTGTCTGGATGAAGTGGAGACCTCTATCACTTCTGGTCAGAGAACTAGTTGGCTTTATGACTTCCAATCAGGGATGTCCAACCAGTGGCCTGCTGGTTATTTATGTCCAGCCCTTTCCACAAATGAAGTGAATATAGAAGAATTATACCCACACTTAGGAAGTCGTCATTCCTACCCCCAATAAAAAACAACTTTCCAGTTGTGAGTATATACCTTCCATTTCATAATCAAGTTATGGCACTGCAATAGCACAACATCAACATTTTTGTCTGTAATACAAAATGCAGCACAGTTCATTACATAGATTATGGTCAGTGACTTGAACTGCATCCAGGGACTGAGAATGGCAAATGGAATGAAGACAAGGATAGACTTAGGAACCAGTGAAAGACACATAACCACGCTGGAAATTTCTTACCAGCTTAAAGTGTGACACACCTATATGTACTGACCAGCAACCTAACAGTACCTAGGTGCCTGATCAGTGACAAAAGTGATGCTGAGACTCAACAGCCCACATACTGTCAGTAAAAAGCACCTGAGGGGCAGCAAATAGCAGAGTCAACCTTCCAGCCCTCTTCAAGGCTTCCTGTCTATCCCATCACCATACAGAACCCTTTTCCAGCCCTTTTGCTGAGAACAACCTTTCTGCTGAAACAGCACAATAGACATGTCACAACTCCTGAAGGTAGCACCAAAAGAAGGGAAATGTTGTCAATCACTGACAGTCCTCTGCATTTTCAACTTGTAAGACATACCATCAACTTCCACTGGCTACTGGTGATGCCCTCAGCAGAGTCCTGATGCCTCCTGAAAGAATTATCAGCAGAGCTCATGAGAGCCTTGTTGCACACTTCACAGTCGACACCAATTTCTCGACCACCTGAGCCCTCTTGTACTTCTCAGGTCATAGCAGTTAGCACCATAATACTATTACTGTTGGTCGAGTGGACAGGTGATTTGCCTGCGAGTGATGAATTTCACAAGGTCTGTGACCAGATCAGAACGTGAGCTGTATTTTTAAGGCATCTCTAGGCTATTTCTGCCAATGTGGTAAAAGAGATTTTGTACAAATCTTACTGCTGGATTATAAATAAAATGCCACTCCTGACTGTAGAGTAGAAGAAACATATATAATAAAATATACAGTGATAGGTAGTAAACCGGTGGCTACCAATGCCCTGGGAGATACAGTATGTGTATGAAATGTGGCTACAAACTTGGTAACCAGCCACACAATAATTACACTCAGGTAGGAAACATTTAGGTACAAATACAGTCACTTCATAATCTTTCTTTTGAGTGACTGTACCTAGAGTCAAGGTTCAAGCTTAGACTCCCATTGTTTTATTTCGGTTGTTTATAAAGGCTCTAACATGCTTGGATTACACATCTCAAATTTCCTTTTTCCTCGACAGCTTCCCACAACTGCTTGAAGTAATTAGCTGGTTTTTGCACTTGCGTTTGTTCCCAGTCCATAGATAATGTCAGCTATACCATTGCCAACCCCAGTACAGGGATTCTTTAAGAGGAAACATGGCATCATGTTTAGATTAGATATGTAAATGGTACAACAGACATAACAATTACCTAATAATCATGTCAGATATAATATGCTCAGACTTTCGAATAAGCTTGAATCCCTTACAGGCAAAAAGATGGAATGAGAATTGGGACAGCCAGTGGATTATAAGCAGAGGTGGAAAGATGAAAATATTGCACTCCGTCATGGATATCAGTTACTGTACTTCATGTTTCAGCTATGCTTCTCAGCTGTTTTCTTTCTTGCTTGGCCAATTTGTGCACTAAAATTATCGCTACAGTATATTTTAACATTGTATGTTAACAAAAACTTCCAGGTAATCAGTCGGTTTACACTTAACAGTGAATTACGAATCATAATTAAATTTAATATGGTACTGTTACCTCACTTCCCACACTTCCACAGGCTCCAACAGCGGTACCGTAGTTCAGTACAGGAAGGACGTTGCCCAGTGAGTTGTTCTTATGGTCAGCCTTTTAGTGTGCAACAGTGAGATCAGCTCAGTGTTGTAAATAAACACTGGCTTCTTAAGTTTGCTGTCTTTATTTTCCAAATAATTACACTTAATGATGCTGCCAATGTCACGTCACTGCTTTCACAAGTACTGGAGCTATACAATCTGCACTGACACTGAACTAAACTCAAACTGAACTGAGAACTCCTCTAGTCCCTTCCCCATCCTTATATAAGCGTGCATTACACTCGAATCTTCTAGTTTACTCTAGCACCTACAGTTACCAAATCGAAGACACTCAAAACATGCCAGAGTTTTCTTACACTGTCTAACACTAAATTATTTCACATATAAACTGAGATAAAATTACATAATTTAACCATCCATCCATCCATTATCCAATCCTATGTCGCCCCACAGAGGAGCGTAGGAGCCCGGGGCTGGGCGAGTTGGTCCTGACAGTCACATAAATAAAGCATTATAGAGAAAAAGAGCACAAAAATTAATGTACAGCTCTGCAAAATACCTCCTCACAAATAGCAGGCAAAGTGGCAACTCTGACACATAACTGAAAAATATGAGAAATACTGAAAAACCTTCCAGTACTTATCTAGCAAATCCCACTTCTTAACAGTACTTTATGTGTTATTTACAATATTCTTAAACTTTTCAGCATTGGCTCATTGTGGTGTACATCAGTTTCTGCGATGATGGGGTAATAAACATCCAGGTGCAGTCCATGGTCCTATTCCTGCATCAGTGCCTTCAAATCAAGTAGGTGGTAAATGTAATTATTGTCTCAAGATGAGTTATAAAATGATGATTCTTTACTGACAAGGTATTTATAAATATAAATCCCAATACTAACTATTTCTGCATTAATGAAGGTGAGGGATTCTTATTGTGCTGCACACTGCTAGCAGACTTTTTCCATAATATTGCATCTAATTAACCCTTGCCAAGCTACAGACCTCACATGAGGCACAGTAATGGTCTGCACAGGCCACACTGTAAGCCTCATATGAGGTACAGTTTACAGTGGTTATGAAACAATGACCCAGGGGAAGGTAGTTACCTTACAAAGAATCAGTTCAGCAGGGATTAATATTCACTTGTTCCCTAATCATACACTCCAGAACTCTCTCCATGATTCCATGATTTCCTTATCTTATCTAATTGTTTCAGGCCCATACAGTTTCCTAGTCAAGCACACTTGAATACTGTACACGAAATCTCAGTGTTTGAATAATTTAAGCTACTCACTCAATACTGGTTGAGGCTCTCTTAAAAGATGAGAGGACAGTAAAGCAAATTAAAACCTGTAAAGTAGGTCAAACTTTTACAAGGTACAGTAGTGGTGTGGTCCTATGTCACTGCCAGCCAGTTATATTGATGTCATTAGATTCACTCATCAGCATTAATCATCATTGTTGTCATTGTCATCCTTATCCTGACTTTTTGTTCTTTTTTTACTGATGGAGTTTGTAGGTCCCAGAGAGCAAAGAACAACAATGCCAGAAAATAAAACTGCCAACAAGCATGTCCCCCACCACTCATTCACATGCCACTGAAACCACCCTAGAATCCTAGCTCAAACTCAATAGGCTAACCAGCTGCACCCCCCCTCATCCCATTTATATATGCACTTCACATACACCAGCTGGATAGTCATTTGTCTGTTAAAGGGGGAAGGTGGGGTAAATCCTTGCCATATGTTCTTCCATAATTCTTCATCCAGCTAGCTGTACTTTGTCAGTTCCCTAGCCTTATCAACTTCATACCTCACTTTCTCACACTCAAATACCATGTCAGTCCACTTTCTTGGCCTACCATACCACTTCCCACCTTCGAACTCACTCACATATACCTTTCACAACCCTATTCACATACTTCTTCACAGTATGGCCATAACATCTATGCATACTCTGCAATCCTGTTATCAACAAACATCCATACTTCACGTCTTGCAGCATTTCCATTTTGTCTTAAATCATTCCCTCTCTTCCCTCCATATATGAGGAGGGACCCAAAATTTCCTTGAATGAACAAAAACTTCTTTACATAATTTACAGCAAATTCATTCTAGTTCCTTTCAGAGAACTCCCCTGAGATGCTACACATTTGTCTCTGCACTTTTCCCAATACTGGAAACATTTCCTGTAGTCTTCTTTTGTCGCCTTGTCCAGAGACTCCTGGATTTTTTCCTGGATACATCTAACTTGTCAAATCTTCTGCCTTTCAGTTCTAACTTAATCTTGGAGAACAAGAAAAAAATCTCAGGGAGTGAGATCTGCCAGGTACAGAGGGTGTGGAGCAACAACAACATTGTTTTTGCCCAAAACTGAACTGATAATGCAGTGTGTGATGTGGCATTGTCGAGATGCAAGAACTGTTTATGAGTGCACCACTTCTCTGGACACTTGCGCCTGATGCTTTCCCGTAGACATCTCAGTAGTGTAATGTAAAACTGCTGGTTCACAGTCTGTCCATGGGGAACAAATTCTTTAAACACAACTCCCTAAATGTCAGAAAACAAGATCAACCTTGTCTTGATGCTGGACTTGTCCTGAAGTGCTTATTTCGGTCTTGGAGATGCTGGTGTCTTCCACCGACTGGATTGCTTGGTCTGGGAGTCATACCTGTAAACCCAAGTCTCGTCACCTGTAATGACATTTGAAAGAAATTCTGAGTCATTTCTCAGCCTTTCTTTCAAGTCCTGACACACTTTCATACAATATGCTTTGTAATCCGTTAGAAGACAGGGGATGAATTTTGCCCAGACTTGGTGCCTGCCAAGATCTTGTGTCAGAGTCCATTGGATTGATCCCCATGAAATGCCTGTGGCCTCCACTTGCTCGTCACTAGTCCGACAACGATCTTCCAAGATTGCCTATCAAATTTTCTTATGTTTTCATCTGTTCGAGAGGTCGAAGGACGGCCAGGACATGGAGAGTCTTGGACTGAAGTTGCCTTCCTTAAAACACATGTACCATTTGTAAGCTTCCCCCCCCCCCCCCCTTCAGCACCTGCTCCTTGAAAGCTTGCTCAAGAATTGTCACTGCCTCAGCCACAGTTTTCCTGAGCAAAAAAATCATTCATCATCATCCGGACATCCTTGCCCAATCCAGGGCAGGGTGAGGAGTAGCAATGTCCAGACAGCCTAAATTTGCCCAGTCAAATGGACCAGGCTTCCATTCACTCACCATTCAAGCCCCCAGAATCCTGGCTCCATCTGATACGCCAGTAACATTCACCACGTTCTGTAGCTTCACATAAAGGTATCTGATAGAGTCAGTCCAGACGCTGTCACATTAAAAGGGATGCCAAATCCCTGATCATGCGCTTCTCCTCACAACATTCATCCAGCCAGCTTGATCTCTTGTCCCCTGGAATCCTGGCTCCATCTGATGTGCCAAAAACATTCTGTAGCTTCACATATTCTATGGTCAGTCTGGATGCCATGTTAAAAAGGGGTGCCAAATCCCTGATCATGTGCTTCTCCTCACAACATTCATCCAGCCGGCTCGATCTCGTCAGTCCCCTACCGTCACTGACTTCCTTATCTCTCTTCCCTCCTTCAAATCCACTCAGAAATACCTTTTTCACCACTCTTGTTATCCATCCTTTCCATATGACCATACCACCTCAGTACACTCTCTTCAGTTCTGGTGTCCACAGACTTCCTCACTCCACATCCTTCACGAATCACATTATTTCGTATCCTACCCACTCTCTGTACTCCACTTACATTTCTCAGTAGTCCTATCTCCACTGCTATCACTCTTGACTTCATTTTCATGCCACACCATAGTCTCACATCCATATGTTAAAGTTGACACTAACACTCCTTCATGTAAGCCTCGTGCAGCTGCAACACTCAAGCCTCTGTTTCTCATCAAGGCCTTCATTGCACCAGCTACTTTCCCTCCTTGTGCCACTCTATTTTCCACTTCTTTTGCACATTTTCCTCACTTTTCTGTCACTCTGCCCAGGTATTTGAACTCTCTCACCAATTCCAGTCTCTCACCATTCACTGTAACATCACACTGGGAGTCACCTACTCCTTCTCTCTCAATAAAATAAATTAATTAATGAGGACCAACACTGCACATCGTGCACAACAAAGAAAAAAAAAACAGAAATATGGACTCGATATTCTCAGTGAAGTGCCACGTGGCAGAATGATTCACCAGACTGCACACAAGGCGTGCCTACTGGTGCAATGGGGAACTATTTCTTTTTCCGTGCTATCAGTCTCTTTTGGTAATTTTTCAGTTTCCTCTCATACATTCCTCAGCTGGGGTATGTGGTCACAGCATGTGCCTGGCTTAGGGAAGATGGACACCCTTCTCCTACATAGTCTTGGGTCACCCTTGGGCAAGGTGTAACAGCTGTTAGCCCACCAAAAAGATAGTAAGTAGATTGATGTTCTCATCCCAGGAGATATTACCGTGGGATTGACAAGGGACCAAGGCCCAGTAGCTGGCTTTGCATAACACTCCCAGGCAGAGTAGTCAATCACATTTGCCAAGAAGTCTGGGCTGACACAACTAGTCACACATAACTCTACTCACACATCTTATATACAGCTCATACATAGTCACAGGTACTATGCCTGCTCCATTTTCCTTGCACCTCACCATGTAGAAGGACCCCCTTCCACCCCTGGTTAGGCACTGACTGCCACAGGAATGCATGTGGTTGATGGGGTCTGGCCAGATACACCAAGGTATGGCAATGACAACAGCAACGACTATTCCTCTATAATCCCATTTCCACTGCTCATACTCTCGACTTTTTACTCTGTCATACCCAAGTCATACACCTTCATGCAATCCTCTAATGAACCTTCAGACTCAGACCTCTGTTTATTATTTGTTAAAGCCTTCATAGCACCAGCCACCTTCTACTTTACACATTTACTTTTTTCTGTTGCTGCACTTGCATAGGTACAGTACTCATCTCCCTCACCAATTCAGATATGTCTCTGTTCACCAGCACATCACATGAGAGTTACTTTCTCAACAACCATTCATTCAGCAGTATTACTTGACAAACAGAATTTGTATCATATAAGGAAATGGAACACAGTGTGTATAAATTTAATCCATTTATTGATCCTGTTAAAGATTTGCAGTTATTTGTAATGCCTTCAATCACATACCCAGCATTCTTGGCTTATTACAACTTTGTAACACAATTCTACAAGCATGACAATATTGAGTTTGTGTAGGAGCTTGTTGGGAGGTGGGGGGGAAGTGTACTTAGGATTGGCAAAGTTTAGACTGAAAGGAAATAGTCTCAGTAAATCTCTCTCTAGATATGGGAGAAAAATAAATAAATAAATAAAATAAAAAATAACCCTCCAAGCACATTAGTAGTTAGTACAAATTCTCATATTCATGGCAGGCTGTCTTCCCAGTCATTCTGGCTCCACAGTAAATATTTATTTTAACCAGTTCCCCCATGAAAATTTTCTACATGCATTACCCATGGTACACTATATCACTTGATGTGTAACTAACATAAGTTGTAGTAATAAATAACAAATGAAAAGATGAAACTAGCTGCATTTCTGCACTGCATATACAAAAATGCAAATACAGTATACTGTATTCCCAACTTCACAGCTCAATCCTTCTCCCAGTGACTTCATGATTTTCAGTAGCCTACTTATCAAGAAATGAAAATTTGTGTGCTTTTTAACATTCATGTCAAAATTTTTATACTTCCTGAGAAAGTAAAAGAACACTAATAATACCTGGCACTGCCTGGCAACTGAGCATGAAGCTTATGGCATGTCTCCCATGAATGTGGCAGGGAATAATGGGGGAACGTATCCAGCTCTCCAAATGTCTGAGGGATGATTATGGTAAAGAGTGGTGAATGTACAGAAAAGATGAAATCTGGGTGATATATTGTCATAAATGAATAAGATAAGTTCAACTTTAAGTGAGGAAAGCTAAGAGATGAGACAGGGTGGATTAATTAGACCCACATACTGAAATGGTATTTATTGTGAAAATAAAATAGTTGGGGTCAACCTTGGACACCCCTCAGACAGAGTCATACCAAGTTGTACTGAAACCATTCTATCCACACAATAAAGATTTTATCATTCATCATTTATCATCATCCCATTCCTAGCTTAGATGAGTGAAGTAGGATCCAGAAATAAAGAAAGCACAGAGAACAACAGGAATAGTAAAAATAGAAGCAGGATCAGAGGTAGGGAATCATAACCTGCAGAGAGGACTTCAAGAGTCAGGTTACACAAAAATACTTCCAACTGCTATATACTTAAAGTTTGCTTAGTGTTGTGAAACCTTTCTCTACTGGTAAGGAAGATGCTTGCTTGTTTGTCTCCCCATTGACAAGACTCTACCTGAAAAGTGTGACTGACAAAAGGAATTGAGGCACAGGGTTCTGTTAAGGTTCAGACTATTAATGTAGCAACACTAACCCTGTGCTTTATTTCACTTTGTTTTTCAAGCATTTTGAGCGAGTAGGTCCATGCCCTTACAGAGTTCTCTGCTGTGCACCGTCCACATTACTCTTTCAGGCCTGGGACATCATTATTTTATCCTTGCTCTCTCCTGATACTTTAACTCAGCTTAGGAGGCTTTTTGAACTAAAGGAGTTAGCTATTGCCTACCTAAGCCTTTTTACCACCTGAGGTTTGTCTTAAGATGAATAAAACTGTGTGGTGGTAGCAAGAAAAAAAATATGAAATACATCATCAGACTGAAGGGTTAATGATAAATACACTAAATATTACTAATGCAATCATGAGATGTGTACTGGCATTACATTATTTATAAAGTTCACTGATTGAAGATATTGACCATACACTGTCATTATTATTTCAATGCAGTTTATACACCTATAATACAAATCTGAGCCCTTAAATGACTAATGATGTGTTTTGTTGATGTAAACAATACCAGTAGTCCATTCCAAATCCTTCCTCACATTCTTGGGGCAGTAGGTGTGGGGTTACAACTTTATTGAACCTTTTCTCCAATGATTTATTTTGTATGCTGTCCTTTGCTAGTCTCATTCATCTCTGATGCTTCCAGCACTGATGAAGACTTGCAAAATATCATACAGGATAATATAAAAAAATGACCATGAAGTATTTGGAAGCCTACTCTAGTCACGGAACCTAGGGATGTCTTATTCACTTATTCTTGCCATCTCCTGACAATTTTGGTAAGCTTAGGATAGACTTTTCAAACTGGAGTTGTCAGCTAATAGCACTGATAAACCCCCCATATGACTGGCATTCCCTACGTTGAATAAAATTGTCTGGTAGCAGCAAGAATCAATTGAAAAAGGATGTCATCCTAATTCAATAAGATATCCAGTAAGGATACTGACCACAGGATGGTATATTCTTGTGTGGGGTAGCTAATGTACTTACTATACTGACTTTACTAAGGCCTAGAAGCCACGCCCACTTTCTGTGCCTGAAAACAGCTGATTGGTTCATACAAAATGTTCGTACAGCCGCCCATTTATTTGTATTAAATGAGTTGACTTCATAAACAGACCAGATTTTCTCTACAGAAATGTTATTAGGATTATAGCAATGCAAATTATTTCAAGGTATTAGCAAGTTAGAGAGGATATTAAAAATGTAGAACAGGTGCCACAAGTGGTGGAAGTCAATGATGCATGCTCGCTTTTGAATGAAGCCTAGTCACTATTTCTTTGATTATAACAAGTGTAATGTAGGTACAAACAAATGACACCAAACATAAGGTACAATATTCAGTGAACTACAGTTTGTACGACAATATATATCCCAAATCATTGTATACCTCGTAAAACTTACATATAAGCTGAGTCCATGGGGAGGTAAAGGGAACAGCCACAGTGATAATGATTTTCAAATGCAGATTTTTCTGCCGCTTGTATTATAAATAGCTTTGTAAGCAATGTATCGCGAAATTAAACTGACAACTTACCTTCCCTACTCACCACCCTGCTGCTCTCTCTCTCTCTCTCTCTCTCTCTCTCTCTCTCTCTCTCCATGATATCACTGGAGCCTGGTACTGTACATACAAACTCACTGTTGGTACTTCCACACCCTTTCATATAGGTAACCATTACTTCTGTGGCCTTCATTATTATAAGCTACCATGCATTTTTAAAAACTATCTATCTATCTATCTATTGCCAGACGCCTCAATCCCGAACGGGGTGGCCACAAACAAATCGCCTCCATGTCACTCTGTCCCCTGCCATTTCACTACCACGCTCCCAACTCACACCCCCCTCTCTCATATACCTCTCCACTCCATCCCTCCATCTCATCCTCGGCCTCCCCCTCCCTCTCGCCCCCTCCACCTCACTCACATACACTCTCCTCGTCAATCTTTCACTCTCCATCCTCTCCACATGCCCACCTTAACGTGTTTCTCCTAACGCTTCCCATCACGTCCTCAACCACACCACAACGCTCCTTCACTTCCTCATTTGTTAGTCTGTCTCTCCATGTGACTCCACATGCTCCTCTCAAATAACTCATTTCCACTGCTCTCACTCTTGACTTCTGTCCTTCCAACAGGGTCCAAGCTTCACTTCCATATGTCAGAGTTGGTATCACAATACTGTCATGTAACAACTTTTTCACTTCCATGCTCACCTTCCTGTTTCTTATCACTGCTTTCAACGAACCAGCAACCTTCCTTCCCTGCTGTACCCTTTCGAGCACTTCACCCTCCAGACTACCATCCTTACTCATCACACTGCCCAAGTACTTAAATTCACTCACATTCTCCATATCCTTCCCATCCAATCTCACTAAACATTCACTGGCTTCACTTCTCTCGAAGACCATCACTTTACTCTTCCCCACATTCACCTTTAGATTCCGTTTCTTACACACTCTCCCAAACTCATCTACCAAGCCTTGCAGCTCCCCTTCGTCTCCACTCAACAACACAGTATCATCTGCAAACAAAAGGCTTACTGGTACTGCAATACACAGTATGTAACTAGGAAATAAAAGAAATTAAGGAAATTTATCAGGTTTTCACAATTACAGCTGCGAGATGACATCAGCTGGCTGGTGGTACATTTAACTTCCTGCCAAGTGACTGGCTGTTCCTCTGAGCATTTTACCTCCCTAAGGATGGCTATAATGATATTGACTTTTTTCATTTATATGATGATTTGGGATATAACTAGACTATACACACTGTACTTCACGGACTATTGTACTCTATGTTTGGTGTCATTTGTTTGTAGTAAATTTATGTCTGATACAAGACAAAGAAAGAGTGAATAGGCTTCATTCGAAAACAAATTATATCCTTGACTTCGACAGTTTATGATAAATATTTAACTTTTTAGCATCGTCTGTGAAAAGCTAATGCCTTCATAGTTTTTTTATGTTTAATTTCTTGATTATTAACATTACTGAAGAGAATTACAGGCCCGATTACAAACTGAGAACACATTTAGTATGATTACAAGGGAAGCCACTTGAACATTTGATATCAACCAATCACCAGCTTCCACAGAAAGTGGCCGTGGCTTCTAGGCCTTAGTAGCATAAAATCGGTATAACAATTTACATAACAATCTTGACTATTATGATTCCGTATTTCCCATGACAATAATCTTTGTTGTTTCAAAATATTTTGGTTAATTAACCTACCTTTGAAATTAATTTGCATACCAGTAAATGTATTACAAAAGAATATTACTTCTGTTATTGTCAGGACAACTGTAGTATTTATTTTAGCTCAAGCCAATTATCTGACATAAGCAAGTGATAAAATACTGCCATCATTAACTCTTTCATGGCCACAGTTTGCCAAGTGTTTTATTCCAGCTCAAGTTCAGTGATTTAATTTAGCTAAGTAAGCCTAGCCTTGGGTCCCTACATTATGGTTCCAATACAGCAGTGCTGGCTTGGATAATGGATGGATGAGTCATAGGAGCCTCATGAGTGTGCAGTAAACAAAAGTAAACTGGTAAGTACTGTAAAAGGTGCCAGAAAAATTCCAATGGCAACTAGAATCCTTTAACCCTTCAATGCTAGTTCTGTAGTTTTTATTTTATTTTTGCTAGTCTTGTCCAATTATATACAGCTTAAGAGAGGCTATTTACAGTGAAGTTTGGTACATTTAGCTTAGGAGAGGCTATTTAAAGTGGAGTTTGGTATAAGCTTAGAAGAGGCTATTTAAAGTGGACTTTGGTACTGACACCATTTATACCTTTACTCTTTGCAGTTTCCCCAAAGCTGAATAAAACCAACAGGAGACTGCAGGAATAAAATGACCAATACATCAGAATGAAGGAGTTGCCAAGGATGTTACTGATCTCATTAAACTTATTGTGATCAGGGCAGTTATAGTAACCTTGTTAACACCAAGTTATTTTATTCAGCTGAGAATGAGTCACAAGAACCTGAGTATTAATACTGGTATAATCCCTCCAGTGGTCAGGACAGCACTGGAATACCAGGCCCACTAATGCCAGATTATCGTATTCAACTATTAAAAAAGGGGGGGGGGGGGGGCTCAGTATTATGCTATTATTATTAATATGTATATATTTACACACAGGGTATATGGATGAGGAACTGAAGGCACACTGCCCTCCTTTGCTTACAGAAATTTTTCCCACATTACTACACCAGGCTGGCCTTTGATCCCTGCACCACAGAGGGTAATAAGGGACTGGATGCTATTGCCCATATTACAGTATCCTACAAGTTCACAGGACTGCTGTTAACCTCTTCACAGAGACGACACCTTTATACAGTACAATTTATTCCTGCTACCTCCAGATTCTCTTTAGCTTTGGGGAGATCTCATAATGAATCAGTTACTGAAGCTTATATTCATCCCCTCCAGCTGGAGAAGTCCCTTTTACACTTAGTAATATAGTCTGGAGATAACAATGAAAAACATCATAGTAAAGGAGTTAAGATATTTTTAAAGGTGACAAGGAATACAGACTTCATTTCTTAGAATGAGAAAATGCTTACTCTAAGGTGAAACTGCGAGTTGATTCCAAGCCTTTTTTACACATTTAGTTTTGTTCTGATTTCCACAGCTGAGGACCTGATACAACTGAATAGGATTCTGATTTTGTTCACTCAATAAAGCACATACTGCATGAGCACTTCTCTAATACCTGATAAATACATCTGACTGCCTTAAAACACCTCAAATAGAAGTGCTAACAGAACATGACCGTAAATATTATGTCAATCCCTTTTTTCATCGTAATGCCTTGAAAAGAAGGAAATCATATGTACAAATCACAATTTCCTAATTAACTCATAAATGGCAAACCTACTTACTTTGCTAAAATGTTGTCCTCAATAATGATTAAAAAATTAAACTAACACACAAATCTGGGCAAAAATGTATTCCAGTGGTCAAGGATGAAAGGTAACGGTGGATTGGGAGGGTGGCCAAATGTTGCAACATCCACCCACCTCTGTTCAGACGGTCTACCGGATGGAGATCAGGCCAGACTGGAGGAGCTTCTGAATCTTGGAAGCAATTTCGGGGTTCTTCAAGTGACTGAAAAGATAGGAAGAGCAACCTTAGGAGCTTCTAAATTGGTGGATTAATTTCTGGGACTTGAACTATTTGAGGGGGCTGTCCCATAGATGATGATGTATGCTGATGACTTGGCGTTGGCTGCAAAGGAACGACTTAGGAAATGAAGAGACAGAGTGAAGCACAAGAAATTGAGAGTAACTGTGGATAAAACACAAGTGATGAAGGGTTGGTGGTGGTACTGTCAAAGCAGAGAGAAAGTGGCCATGTGCAGTATTTTTTTATAGGAGGGTGCATAAGAGATGTAGTGTTATTAGAGACTGCAAAATAATGCTGATGTTGTGTGTGCAGTGTCAAGGAGAGCATGCTGAGATTGTTAGGAATGTGCATGTGGAGGAATTTTGTTTTTTAGGGGATATATTTATGTGCTGGAGGTGGAGCTGGAGCTAGTTCTGGGGCTATGGTAAGGAGTGGATGATGATGATCTGGGCATGCTGAGAGGATGGAGGACAGCAAATGGGTGTGGAAGGTGAGAAGTGTGAATGTCAGTGGTAGCGTAAAAAAGAACCTGGGACGAGGTCATAGGGTGTGATCTTGGGAATACAGGACTGAACAGAGAAGCTGCCAGAGATCGAGCAGCATGGAGAGCTGCTATTAGGTCACCATTACCAATGCATGCAAGCTTGTTGGAGCCTTTATATATGACACACAGCTTACAATGCCTAGCCCATTTCCACTATTCTCACTCTTGACATTTCATTTTTATACTATAATAATTGGAGAATGTCCACACAATGAAGCAGGCACTAAAATCTCCTCATTTAGCCCTAATTCAGTTTGTGCACCCAATTATAATCATGTCTAGACTTTCTTGCCAATAGCCACCTTCCTTCAATACTTTCTTTCTCTCCTCAGGAACCTAGGTATCACACATGCAGACCACAAACTGGGTACAAGTGAAGGGAGAGAAATGCAACACATGATGCTTATCATAATCTTCATTCAATCCTATCTTGCTCCATCAGGAGCATGAGAACCTGGGGCTAAGCGACTCATTCATCATCTAATCCAGTGTTGCTCCATGAGGTCCCTACATAAAGGCAAAGGTGGTCTCACTTATCCCCGAGTGGCATTATGTGGCACTTTGGGGCTGCTGACTGGGAGGCCCTCAGGCAGCGCTTCTTTGATTTTCCCTGGAATAATTATTGCTTCCATGGCCGAGAGCCATCTGAGTGTGCCATGTGCATTACGGAGGCTATTCTCACAGGCATGGAAGCATACATTCCTTTCTCATATCCTTTGACTAATGCCAAAAAAAAAACTTGGTTTAACCCCTTACCCGCAGGGATGGCTGGACCACGCCATGCCCCTCCCGCAGGGATTGCAGGAAATCTAAACAATATACTTCCAGATCAATGGAAGTATCACTTAGCCTTTTCCCTTTTTTTTTAATATAAATTTTTTAGTATGAGAATAGGTCATAAGGGATATTTCAATGAGTGATGAACAGGGAAAATTAGCGACCAAGTGCACGTTGGGTGTTGCCTGGTGATAAATTAGCTAATTC